>CM075861.1:32873688-33108688 GCA_037975125.1 Latrodectus hesperus
GAATCAATTTTTTACTAATTCTTGGGTACAATCAAATTAATATTTTCTAAAAAAATTTAAAATAGGTTCACTCATATGAGATTAAAAATAAAACATTTCGCAAAAGTTTAAAAGTAATAGGTAAAGTACCGAAATTTTGAAATTATGCACAAACCAACATATACTTTCTGAATTTACATTTTATTCATCTTATATTAAATTATAATTTGTAATCACTGACTTACTTATAAAAAGTACTATATAAATTAAAGACATCTAAAAATAACTTGTTATAAATGAGGTAGATAACATTAACATTGAACTATTATTTTTTCAATTTTAAATTATATTAAAACTAAAAAATTTTTCCGCGGTATTATACTCATATAAAAAAAAATTAAAAGACTTTATCAATTGAATAAATAAATTAGATCAAAATGTACTGCTGAATAAATTAATAATTATCAAATTATAAAATAAAAATAAAAAATAATAAAAGGCTATCAAGAAATAGTTACATGTTTTCGAGGGTGGTAATAAAATTAGCAGAGAAAAACAGTAATAAATAAAATTTTATTTTACTATTTATAATATTAAATGTATTCAAACTGAACACTGCACAATAATAACACAATACAAATTATAATTATAAAAATGATTCACGAAAAATTTTTATAGTATGATTATACATCATGAAAATATATGCAAATTCTATATTTAACCAGGCGCTGGCGCGCGCACGTTAATTTTCTCGAAGATGGTATAATCTAGAAAAATAAACACGTCACCATCTGCCGAATACCTGTGCAACTTAGATGCTAAACCGCCATCTATTAGGAACTTACAGAACTAACCAATAAATAAACACTAATGTCGTATAATAAATATTGAGATCAATAATTAAGAGATAAAAACTATTCTATCTTTTAAGTTGGACCATGTTATAAATGGTTACAAAATTTTATCAAAATCCGTTCAGTAGTTTCGGAGTTTATCGGGAACATACATCGTGACACGAAATTTATATATATATATATATATATATATATATATATATATATATATATATATATATATATATATATATATATATATATATATATATATATATGGGATGCCACAGTGTGAAGGCAAAATGTTTGAAAAAAACAAAGCGCATAGTTGTTGGATATCATTGGACACATTTACTTTAAGATCTAACGCAAGAGTATTATATATGTTTATAATGATATAAATATGAGCTTCTGTGTGGGACATGAAAGAATTAGATGACAACTCAGGTGTCATCTACTCTTATATCTATGGTCAAACCCTCATTGGGTTAAGTACAGGGATTCTTGCTGGTATTTAGTTTACTTTTATATCTATATTTCAAAGTTTTAAGATTTTCATATTTGTATCTTTTGATGAGCACTGAGTAACATTCTTTTATAGAACTGCACAGAAACTAGAAAACTTTTTAATTCAGTTAAATTCCCATGAATTTTAAAAATTAAAGTTGAAATAATTTGAAGCAAGATTTTATAAAAAAAATTGTATATTTGTAAAATTGAAAAAAAATTAAGAGATAGAAATTTTAAATTTAAAACAAGATTCCTTGTTTTTAAAAGCAAGATTTACATGTTTATTTGATAGAAACTGTTTTAATTAAACTAGAAAAATACACTAAAGATTTCAATGAATATGCGTTTGTTTTCAATTAGTATGTCAAACATAGTGAAGCTTGCACGTATGTCCTTATAAAAAAACTTAACTTCGTTTTTTATACATACGAGCTCTTGATTACTTGACAACAAAAAAAATTTAGAATAATGAAATGATGTTAAGTTTATAGAAAAAGCATGTCTGCTTCATTTTTTACAATGAAGCTATATTAAGTTCGCCATTGATAAAAGATTCCTTTTTCTGAACATTTCACTGACATATATCTTTTACTTTCTATAAAATTTTTGTTTCCTTCTGCAGACTAATAGAATTCAAATCAGGAGCATGAAACATTTTGATTGGAGTTCAAAAAAATTATGGTAAAAAATATCTCTGAGCTCAATTAACTTATCTTCTTTTATTCTTTAACGAACAATTTTTAGGAAAATTCAATAAAATATTCCTTTAATAGTTTCTTTGAATAGTTAATTTTAACGTTGCAAATATTTTATGATAAAAATAATTCAGGATTAAATTTCTATAAAATTAAAGCAAATAATATAGTCACATTCTCTTGTCTGAAAATATTCAATAAATTATATACTTTTGAAAAATATTAAAATACATGAAACCAATGCAGTTATACAAAGGTATGGAATTTTGTCATCTATGGAGATGCTAAAGTCATTAAAGCCCTATATATGTTTCATCATCTTCATTCTTACCAATGAATATACATAATTTATAAGAGAGAGCTTCTGGATTACGATGGCAATTGCAATTCCATCGGTGAATGAACTCACGTCCTGGCTAGAGATATTACGTGCATTATGTTATTAAATCATGCTGTTGTAATATGCAATACCCCATAGTGCAAGATGTTTTTTCCACTCATTAATAAGTGCAATGTATTTTTTAAGTTATTTGAAGTAAAAATGATTTTTAAAAATGCTTTTTTTATCAGAATGCTTTTAAACACTGAACATTAGCGTTGATGTATGAAATGATTGTTTAATCAGTTTCTTGCTGCCTCAGGAAAGCAGATCTCCCAAAAAACTGTTGCCAGACGTTTGAGGGGAGGAGGACTATACGCCCGAAAGATCTGTTGTGTGTGTCCCATTGACCAGACAGCACCGTACTGCCCGTTTGAAATGGTGTCGTGAGCATCGCAATTGGACATTCATACTATTCTCAGATGAGAGTAGGTTCAGTCTGTCATCAGATTGTAGACGCCAACTGATCTGGTGCGAGCTTGGTACTGCTTATCGTCCTGAAAATATTTAGGAAAGGGACCGAAATCTGACATGCAGTGTCATGGTGTGGGCCGGCATCATGATCAGTGGCCACACGCCCCTACATGTGGTTGCGAATGGGATTATGACGGGTCAACGATACATTAATGGAGTTCTACTTCCTCACATTCGTCTTTTCCGTTGTGCTGTCGGTGATAAATTCGTTTTTATGGACGACAATGCAACATATCATCGAACACTCGCTGTTCAGAATTGTCTAAACAGCGAGGGTATTAAATGCCTCGTAAGGCCATCACGTTCTCCAGATCTAAACCCCATTGAAAATGTGTGGGATGCTTTGGGGAGGTAAGTTGTTGGTCGAAACTATCCTCCGACGTACAAGAACATCCTCATCCGTGCACTCCCAGAGGAATGGGATAAATTACCTCAATAGCTGCTGGATAATGTTGTGCAAAGTATGATACGACGTGTGGAATGTTATATATATATATATATATATATATATATATATATATATATATATATATATATATATATATATATATATATATATATATATATATATATATATATATATATATATATATATATATATATATATATATATATATATATATATATATATATATATATATATATATATATATATATATATAACATTCCACACGTCGTTTGAACAAAATGTTTCAAATATTTTATACAAAATAATTAATTATTTTATATCAAGATATATATTATTTCTTTGGTTTTTTACACTACAAAAATAACGTTTTCTACACAAATATTCCTTTATTTGTGTAGAAAATGTTTTGATAAAACCTCCAATATTAAATAATTTGAAAGTAGTTCTTAAACATTATTTGTATCTAACTTTTTTATATAATATTTGTGTTTAACAATCTCGATATTTATGTTCGACACAAATTCGCTTTAACATTAACTTTTTCTTATCAAGGAATAATGGTGGTTGAAATGTTATTAGTTATTTAGAAAATCGTTAAAAATTTACAGAATAAAAATATTTATTAATTTAACTAAGAAATGACCAACTAATATTTTTGTTATCAAATCCTAGTATAAGATGATTTAACGTAAAATATATGCAACGTTTTACATAATAGAAATTTAATATTTTAGACATTTAGATTTAAAAGTATTTAATTGTTTTAAATAGTTTTCATTAAATTTTAATAGTATTTTCAAAAGATTTGAGAAAATGTTGTTTATTTTCAGTTCTCATTTTCTTCATTTATATTAATTCTATGCTACCGAAAAATAAGCATGCTTAAATATTTTTTTTTCTTTTTTTAGAAATTATTCTTTTGATACAAATTTCTGATCTTCTGCCAAAATATTTTTCATACTCACAAACAATGCAAGGTACTTAATTTAAACAATTATACAATTATTTCTTTTAAAAAAATTAAATATTTTTCTATTGCATTCTACGCTAAAAACATACTAACCAAAGTTATTTATTTGAATTTTATTTTTTCTCATTAAAAAAATGCTAGATATATTTCACATTGCCATCACTCTACACAATCGCTTGCCAATAAATAAAACGAAAATACTAATACGTACTTTTATTCCTGTTAAATAGAACAAGCCACTTATTTTCATGATTAGAAAATTATTACGTTACTACATTTAATGAAAAATAATTCTTAAATAAATTTCATTTTATGAAATTTTAATACTTATAGTTGAATAATAAAAATGTTTTTGTTTTTGTGCTTCGTTTTAGAAAATATGATTTTCAGTAAATCATTCATTCAATGAAAACAATCATTAATGTATAGTGTAATTAAATTTATTATTTAATGTATAGTAAATTAATCAAAATGTATTATGGATCTACTAATTACTTTCGTCAATGTAAGATACATTTATAGTTTTGGTTTTTAATTCATAATTTAATGACTATTTACTTTTTAACAATTAAGTATTTTGCTCGGTATCGCAGAAAAATATTTTACACGCTTAAAATATATGCTTAGTTATTCTAAATAATTTTTCGGTACTTTGTTCAGACATATTAAATATTAAAAATTTCTGATGCTTTCATTCGTAGCTATTTTTATTTCATCATTCTATTTTAAATATACATCACCATTAAACGTAAGTAATTACTATACATATTGAAGAAAAATATGTATCTATATCTGTATTATATTATACTACAATATTAATATATTTATATATCCATATTATAATGCGTCAGGTCCTCTTATATACCTTTGCGTGTCCGAAACTATTAAGCCCATTTGTAATGTTCTTTCTTTTTTCACCAGTACAATGAATCTACTGCTTTATTTGAAACCCAGAAACTTTCTAAAATTAATCAAACCACGTCCGCTGACCGGATATTAAATCAAGCAATCAATAATGAAGAATTTAGTTAACTTTTCTCTACAATCAAATGAAAAAGTAATTTTCTGATTTCAAGCAGTGAAACAACTATGGTATAACTGAATATTACAGTCGAAATTATAATATGATTTAATAAATTGTTCCTAAATTAACTAATTTATTTTACTTAGCATACTCATAATAAAAGAGTAACTTTATAATTCATTGTCTTTTTGTTTTGAATATAAGTCGATAACTTCATTTATTTTATATTATTATTTTTAAGAAAATTTGCTTAAAAACATGTACTTTAATTTCGTTTAACTTAATTGGTTATCTATATGAAGAATCCCGAAACTGTCGTAGATAACGATATTGATGCACTTCTATAATTTCTCAATATATATCAGTTCGAAAAATATTTTTAATATTTTCGGAAGTATTTTAAATGAACTAAATTACAATAGGTACAATCCTTTTAATACAATAGGTACAGAAATCCTTTTAATTGAAATATTAATAACAATGCATGCTTAGCTTCCTTCTTCTAATTTCCTCAAGATCAAGAATTCATTTTCGCAGCTAATAGCACATGTTTACTTTTTTGATTTTTGAATCTTTTGATATTATAAGTATACAAATAAATTTTAAAAATAATATAAAAACACAGTACATAGAAATGAAAGTGTTTAACACAAAAATTAAACTTTAAAGAATGTCGACATATTAACAATGAACATGAATAGTGTTCATGTTAATATGTAGACATTCTGTTGTTTTTCGTGACTTTGAAAATTTCTAGAAGCCCAGAATTAAAAACAACTAATAATCTTGAATTATATACAATTTTTGTATGTTCTAACAAATGATAACTTTGCATAAAAATATCGGCATTCAAAATTTTTTTCAAATTGAACTCTATTTAGAATTAAAATGTTAAATTTGAATACTGCATTTACACTTTAAAATATACGAATAAATTTGAATATAAGAAAATTAAATGGAGTTAATCCAAAGTTGTAATTGATTCTAGAAACGTAATTTTCAAATCGCTGGGTTTCAGAATTATTTAATGAATAATGACTAATCTAATTAAAATGTAAAACAAGCATGGTGAGATGAATTCTTTTCATTCTGTTTAGATAAAAAAATTTAAGTACTTTTATTAACACAAAATTAAGCAATCAATCATTTTCATTATAAATGTTAATTATATTGTTTGGTAATAATATCTTATTACTCAATGTTTTAAATTTCAGTATTCACCATTTTTTGTTACATGAAAATAAAGATTATCTTTTTCATTCAAGCCAAGTTTTGATTGATACCAACAAAGGAAAAATATGTTTATTAAAGTTTTAATCAAGCAAATTCTTAATAAATAAAATATACAGGAACGTAAATGTTTCTATTTTTTTAAAACATGTAAATATTCTGTGTTATGCTTGTAGGTATTATCAATAATAAAATTACTCAAAGAGATTTTGTTCTAAATCGTATTGCATTTTAATGTTTCAATATAAACCAATCAAATTTTAATTTAAATACTATATTGTACAACTCTTAACTGTAAATTAAGTTCAGTTAATGAGTTCAGATGTCAAGATGACTCATATGAACAATTAGAAAACAAACTGTACAGTAAATAATTTTAAAATGTGATCTCAGCTTCCCCTTTTATTCTTTTGAGATTGGCATGGATGTAATTTCTTTCAGAGGTGTATGATATTCTTATGGTATATTGAGGTAGCTTATGTTGGATTAAATTATGAGATCAAAATTTAAATTGAATTCTCCTTTTAACACATATTTTGGAAAACAGTTTCTTTTGCTTTTACTTCTACTAGTTTTATACAAATATACACAGCTTGCCACCGTAAGTGCAACACCCTAAAGGAAGTATACAATTAACATGAAATTTAAAGCATGGATTAGCAGAGGTGAGATGTGATAATGATTAGAATTTCATCACAGAAGCACATTATGCGTGTCTATTCAAAGCGCTATTTAAGGATTGGAGATCTCGACGATTTTAAGTGCGGTAATTATGTTTTTTGTGTATTTTTTTTAAAAAAACTATCAATTATGCCTCGTAGAAAACGGCGATCATTTTTTGATCTAGTATCCGGGTTCGACAGAGGTAGGATAGTGGCTGATCAAGATTGTGGATTATCTTTCAGGGAAATGGTAGTCGTGTCGGACGAAACCAAACAACTATAATGTTGATATATGATCGTTGGAAGCAGGAGGGTATGGCGTACCGACGTGTTCGATCGCATTCACCTTAGTCCCCCATTTCACGTTTTGATAGGAAAATTGTGCGCTTAGCAGTGATGGATACGTCAGCAACATCATTAACAATAACACAGCACATTCATTCTGTAAGGCATCATCCAGTGTCAGTTTCTTTAATCAAAATATTTTTAGTACATTAATGAAAATTATTAATTTCAAAAAAAACTTTTACAACACTTAAATTAATGAAACAAGAGCATATCGAGTTTTCCTATTCTTGAAATTTGAGTTTTTTTTTATCTAAAAGAAAGCCGAATTAAAGAATACAAGATTAATTTGTTTTCAAAGTGTTCTTGGTTAAAATAAATAATAATAAGTTGTAACAGTTGAAAAATAAAAAAGCAAAGTCTTAAAAAAATTAGTAAAAAATGTTTGTGTTTTTCAGTTGCTGTACCAAGAATTAAAAAAAAACATCTTCCTATTAAATATCTTATAGAGATATTCAAACACTAATACCCTAAAAGCTAAGCTCTAACAATTTTATTTCTTTTTCATCTTTTTATCAATGTATTTAATAATTTAGTTCTCATATATGTTGATATCACTTTTACTGTTGGGAATTATTTTGTTCGTATTATTTTAATTACATATTTTCTTCTACCTCGAATCGCTTTCATATGTGCATCTAATTATAAATACAAGAAGGGATTACAACCCTTTCTCTGCATTGTAGCAATATTCCTTCAATTCAAATATATTTTGTCTTTACTCTAAATGTTGTGATGGTGTTAAGCAGACGTAACTTGTTAAACTAATGGTTGTATTCGGAGTGTCATTGAGTAGCTGCCTGTAATTTTGTTTGCAGCTATTTTAATATATTTTAAAATTAAAAGTGGATTAGATGAGAAAATCATGTTGTTGTTGTCGTGTACCAACTAGGCTGGCAATAGGGGGTGCGCTGCTCCACTTTTCCAACAGAACCATATTTAGGTGGGGACCCCGATTTCCTTACAACATACATGCCATAGGTACCCATTTATAATGTAGGCAACCATTCACAACTCATTTATATAAGGAAAGGACAAAGGCAGGATAGATAGAGAGAAAGTACATCAATGCCCGAATCGGGATTCGAACCCAAGACCTACCTATCCGCAGTCAGGCACGCTGACCACTAGACAAGTTAGGCGGCAGAAAATCATGTGATCTCATTATATTAAATGATTTCTGCAAAAAAATTTTTGTCCAATCTTACCGACAGAAAATTACCTTTTTTCCTGAAAATGATTCAACATGTTAATATCAAAGTCAAGTTATTCAATCCACTGAAACTCGAAAATCATTTTCAATTCCAAAATTTGTATGATATAGAATCACAGTATTGGTTATTGTTATGATAAGCAATGTCATTTTTAATTTGGATATAAATTTTAAATATTTTTAAGATTATGTATTCTTTTTTAATAAGGAAATTATGGTTCAATGTTTAAATTAATAAATTTTACACCTTTACAGATAACTTGATTATTAGAATTGTGTGCTAATTTCCATAACTTTAAAGTCCTTATCACCGTTAAATCTGTTGTATGAATGTCTTGAAAACATTTTCACAAGTGTTTCATAATAATTTAATTTTATATGGAAAAAAGTTCTTATATGGTTTGACATGAACTTTTTTCTGTCTTCATCGTTATTTATAAAAAAAGAGAAACTGAATAAATATAAAAGCATTTTAGGTAACCAAATACTTACTTCTCATATATATCATCTCATTTATTACTCAGGTATCAAATTTGAAACTTACTGAAGATTCAAATTTGATACCTGAGTAATAAATAAAATTGTAATTTTGAAAGTAGTTTGCGTTTAATATCTCGCGCAGTGTATGTTACCACTGAATAATGTCCTTTTGAAAAGAATTCAGAATAAAATTCAGCTGTCAAAATAATTCAAATAAGGTAACAGGTTGTTTTCCCGTCATATTGAATGAATGGCATATTATTGGATAAAAATACCGTGCATAATATATCTTTGACACATTTCCTTTTCTGAAGAATAAAAAATAAACATTTTAAGCAGTCAAATAATCCTTTTTTACTATAATATAATTATTTTCTTGAAAATCTTAAAAATTTTCTCTGGTTTTGGTACTTCAAAATATCTTTTATGATTTTAAACTATGTATTGTGATATTTGTTTCATTATTTTTACTTTACTTTATCTTGCACTGCATTGAACATGTTGATCAATTTTCCAATTTAATTCGGGGAATCGCAGGTTTTTGTTAGTTAACATATTATTATTATTATTTCCATTATATCTTAAGGATATTACTATTGTTATAAAATATTAATCAAAATTTGACTATTCTCAATATCTTTTGAAAAGTAAAATTAACTAAATTTAAGATTGAAACAAATAAACCTAAAAGATCTTATTGAATATCATAAAAAGCTGAGAAACTAATTTCTTAAAAAAATAAGAAACAATTTGAAGAATAAGTTGAGTTAAAATTGATATCAATCTTCGACATACAATACTGTTGACATTATGAAATCGTAGCAAATACTTTTTCTTTTTAAATTCATTGCAGTTTTCGGAAAAATATTTCGTACGTACGGTGTTTCAAAATTTTTGTCCGAAAGAAAAGGTAATTTGTCAAATTATGCAGAATAATTTTTTTTCATAAATTGATACTTCCACAAAAACTAAAAACTATTTAAGAAATAAAAGTCGGAAACTTGATTTAACCTGCTGAATAGTGATAAGCCATCTAGATGATAACACCGTTATCACCACCTAGTAAATTACAGTTGCGTTTCCTACTCACAGAGATCAGTACAAAGCAAACATTACAAGAAAATGATAACATGCAAAATTTACATATTAGCTAAACATGTATGTCACACTAGATGGCTTTGGATACTTTGTAGCACAGACGTATTGATAGAGAATTCCAAATCCATGTATACCCAATCATGGACGTTTTGAAAAATTAATCACTATTAACAAAAGTCAGAATTGTTTACAATTGACAGCTAAATTAGCCGATATCCTATGCTACAGATAGAGTATTTAAGGAGTGCTGTATCACGATCAATGAGACAAAACTCAAGGAAATACCCAAGTCTTGGAAAGTGAACTAGGCACTGAGCACCGTTCCATTATTTAAATACTGCAGGAAAATGACTATCTTCTGCAATTTATGCAAAAGTGACCTCAAGGAAATACCCATGTTTTGGAAAGTGAATTAGGCACTGAGCACCGTTCCATTATTTAAATACTGCAGGAAAATGACTATCTTCTGCACTTTATGCAAAAGTGACCTCAAGGAAATAACCATGTCTTGGAAAGTGAACTAGGCACTGAGCACCGTTCCATTATTTAAATACTGCAGGAAAATGACTATCTTCTGCACTTTATGCAAGAGTGACCTCAAGGAAATACCCATGTCTTGGAAAGTGAACTAGGCACTGAGCACCGTTCTATTATTTAAATACTGCAGGAAAATGACTATCTTCTGCAATTTATGCAAAAGTAACCTCAAGGAAATACCCAAGTTTTGGAAAGTGAACTAGGCACTGAGCACCGTTCCATTATTTAAATACTGCAGGAAAATGACTATCTTCTGCACAATATGCAAAAACACACTAAGTGATATGGATTATACAAAATTTCTATCGTTTACACGTTTATGTTTACAAACAAGAACATCACAATTAACAATTTCTATTCAGGAACTGATATGAAACTTGTTTCCCGGAATGGTATCTTTATTTAACACAATATGCATGTAGTGCACATGTAAATCCGTATATCATACAATCATACATATAATAAAAGTGGTTCACCGTGACATGCTGTTGGATCCATATGCACAGCGTGGGTGCATCGATGAGGTTTCATACGCTAATTTTTAGAAGATTGCTCACATTATAAGCACATTTTCCCGCAATGATTGGACTTCACGTGTGATCATATTGATGCTTTTCCACAGGCATGTATACAGTTGTTGGTCTTATCGTTCCTACGTCGAATAGATTTGCATAGGATTCACTGTAACGTAATTACCACTGCCCATGAACCTAAGCCCTTAATATTTCTTCCTTTTGTAATACCTTAACTCTCTAGTATATGAGACACTTCCATTGAACATAAACTTCATAGATTAGATGACTAAAATGCAAAACCCCCTGGGTGATTTTTCTCAGTTGGGCTATTTGTCTCTCACGGTTTTTTTCTGACCTGTTCTGACTGACTATTTCAGAGACTAATTGTCTCTCAATTCGCATGTTTTATATTCCATTCGAAACTAATATGATACACGTATTATTAAGAATTGTAACATTTTTTATTTGTATTTCATACTTCGAATACGTTTTGATAAATACAAATATTGTTTTTAACACTGAAATTTTATTTGTGTGATACTGACAATGTGTGTGTTTGCACTATCAAAATCACTCTCTTAACTCCAAGTTTATGTAATTCGTATTCTTTATGACTTAATAACCCATAGGCTTTTTTTGAATATGATTTTAAGCACTATACATAAATTTGTATATTTGATTACATTAAAGTTTCAAATTTGTATTTACTATCGGATATACAATAATTGAATGTATTGTGGCAATTTCATATGTTAATTGAGGTTTTGTGTTTATTAGTAATGTTATCTTAACACTTAGAATAAGTTTTTCTATTTTGGTAAACACAACTATTAAAAATAAATTATTGCATACTATTTTAAGAAAACAGTTTACAGTTTTATTTTATTAAATAATTATAAACTTCATATTGGAATTCCGTTTAAGTTCATTTAAATAAGGAAATATTCAACCACTGATCAATTCTAAAAACAAAAATTAAATATCGTTTAAATAATAAAGAATATTTTTAAGAGTTATTCTATTTTTTCAGAATTCAAGTCTTTATTGGGAAATGATTTTGTTTATAAATATCTTTTTTCTGTAATTTTAATGCATATAAAACTACAGTACTCATCAAGTATTAAAAATTATAACATTCGCGTAACGCATTATTTGGTAACCAATTTTATTCATTCTCTACACTTCAAAATTGTTTATTATACATTAATATCATATCATTATTATATGAATTTATATTCTAAAAATTTAATAAAAGATAATAAATCTCAGAAAACATGTAAAGCAGTTCATATATTTCATTAAATTAAAGCAGATTAAGATATTTTTTATTTGCAATTTCATCTTGAAAAGAAGAATGAAATTTTTCAGTTTATTTTTTTAGTTAATTATATCTTGGAAAAATGATCAAATCATATTATAATAATTATTTATTTATGTAAGAAAAAATGAAAATTTAGGACTCAAGAATTTTTTGTCAACTTTCAGGTTCCTTATAAAAGGTACTTAACTGAACTCAGACGCATCGATATGCTTGATTCGAATGGCATTTTTTATACCTGTTTAACATTCTGTTAAATTGATGTCAAACACCCTTCAAGAATTTCAGCATTTCTTTTTCCATGTAAGAGAGGGTAGCAGACGTGCAGGTTCAGAATAAATATTTATGCTGGAGAAAAGTTTAAATTTTCTAGCCTCATAAAACTTATTGAATTAAACTTATGTTTAAGAATGCAGAAATTGTAGGTTATATATATGATCAGTTTGGATAAAACATTCATAAAAGTAAAACTTAAATACTTTAGTTTAACAAAGTTAAACCATTTTTATACTTGAATGCTTTATAAATGCGGTTTGGTTTGTTTGTCGCTCAACGGTCATTTTTTGCACACGATGGCTAATTAGACCGGGACCTACGGTTTAAAATGGATTCCAAACCACTACAAACATCCATGCCCAAGGTGGAACGTTGTTTAAAACTGGGGCTTTGTTTGATTTTGCTATGTTTCCATACAAAAGCAGGTTTTATAACCAGTTATTAAGAACTGACTAAGAACGAATTGCTTTAGAAAAGCATGGCTTCTTGAGGGGTCCACGTCAGAAGAAAATAAAACTTGCAATTAGACATATATGCATTCGAATAAAAATGTAAATAATTTTGATATATTTATGATAACCACTTTATAACAGTAATTATATTTATAAATATAATATTTTAAGTCTTACAAAGAGAAATAAAGTATTTTTGAAAGAGTTTTTTTTTTTTACTATGCAGTATTTTTTCATGAAAAATATTTTAAAATTTAATTCCACATGAAAAAGTGTGATCTTATTTGTTGTAAGCATGGATCCACCTTTAATTTAATTGAATGAATAAAACTATTACTAAAAATATTATACTTGAATCATAATAATCCTATTGATCTAAAATTGTTCAAAAAAAATATTACATTAAGACTAAAAATATCACCTATTTAACGCATATACTTAGAACAAGTCTTACACATCTATTTCAAGACGCATTTATCTACATATTTTCCTTGACTGTTAAAAGAAGTTGTAATATAATTTTTAACAATTTTCTTTCTTTTAGTGAAGAACGAATGTAATTCAGATACATAAATAGAGGAAGAAATATAATTTAATGGTTCTTTCTAAAAATTTTGAATATTTGTTTTAATCAGGTGAGAAAACTTCCTGGAAAATATTTTATGTATTTTTATACCATTTGTATCAAAGTAATACCACCATAATTTATCGTCAATCTTTAAGTTCCTACTTTATTTGAGTGGCTTTTAACTCCACTTTCACAATAGCCGATAAAAGCATTTTATGGGTAGTAAAAATGATTAATATTTCTTCTTTTATAAATATAAAAACAATTCATATTAAAACGTGGATCTTCTTTAAAGAGAAAAAAGAGAATATAACAGTTCTCTTAAAACGTATTTTATTCAAACAACGTAAATTTTGCTGAGATGAGAAACGATGTAAAATCAATGTTTCTTCTAATGCGCATTTTTAATGCTTTCATATATATTTAGGAAGAAAGAAATAATTGTATAATTTGTGTTTACTCGAACTCATATTTCATTTTGGTATGATGCGTATATTTTTTAATTTTTCAAATAAAATATAATTATTTTCAACAATTTTAAATTTTAAAAATAATATTCATTTGAACTAAATATTTTTATGCATAATTATTTATTTGTTATTAATAACCATTTATGTTTAATTGTTAACTAATTCATTGCACAATATTTACTGAATGTTATATTATATATTCAAATAAGTCTTTTTAATTAATTATTTTCATGTAATATCTAGAATATAAAAGATTTTATCAGTTATCTTTTTATAATGCAATGATTAAAAAATATTTTTAACAAATTTTTCTTACTAGAATTAATAAATTCAAATTATAAGTGGTGATTTACATAAAAACAAACTATTTACACTCGACACTGAGATTTTATTTATATTTAATATTATTACGTTTTTATAATATTATACAATTAGACAATAAGAGCATCTTGATTATTTTTATTATATAAATAGTATAGAAATATATATATTATAGGTTTTTCAATTTTGACTTCAATGTTTTTATCAAATATATAATGAAAATAAAGCAAACAAAAAACTCAATGCAAAAATACATATTATTTTCATGTCGTTCTCATATACTTACGAGAATTTAAAATAAACGCGCATTTTAAAAAAATGCTTGAATAACATCCAAAATTTATAACCGTCATTTTAAAGTAAATACATTATGTTACACTCCCATATTTTAAAAGAAATGCTCACAAAAATTAATAAAATGTGATTACTACATTATTGAATAATAATATTAAATAGCTCTGTTACATATTAATCTTTAATGCACCGCTGCTAACTAATTAGAAATAAAGCTTTAAATTCCTTTCGATTATTGATATTTTTCATTCTCTAAGAATTCCAAAATTAATTTTAAGAAATCTAAATTTATATTTCTATTAAGAAAAACAACTCAATACTCTAGATTCTTTCCAAAAAATGTATTCGCTAATAGAATAATGAACTTAACTTTAATTAATATAGCTTAATAATTTTATAAAGTAAATACTTAAATGGGATTTCTCTTCGTAGTAATCAATATGTAAGATTTTAATGTATTAAATAACTTTAAATAAAATTTAAAGTTATTTAATACATGATAATCTTTAAAAGAAATAAAATTTAAATGTCGAAATTTATAAGTAATTTTAGTTTATTTTAATAAATGAATGTAATACTTTAATTTACAAAATGATTAATTTTTTTCTTATTTATAATGAAATCACTTCTGCATAAATTAATTTCGAATAATTTGAAATTAATGAATTTCTGATAAAATTATTAATGTTTTCAAATATATTTCAATATAGTACTCATTTGAAATTATTCTTTATATATCAAATATTAGATAATTTAAATTTAAATAAAATTACGTATGAATTATATATACATATATATATATATATATATATATATATATATATATATATATATATATATATATATATATATATATATATATATATATATATATATATATATATATATACATATATATATATATATATATATATATATATATATATATATATATATATATATATATATATATATATATATATATATATATATATATATATATATATATATATATATATATATATATATATATATATATATATATATATATATATATATATATATATATATATTTGTATGTATATATATTTATATATATATATATATATATATATATATATATATATATATATATATATATATATATATATATATATATATATATATATATATATATATATATATATATATATATATATATATATATATATATATATATATATATATATATCATAATAGCAAAAATAGTTCATTACTTAATATTTAAAAGTCATTCAAGAACCCGGTAGAACCTCATTAAATTATAATGCCCATTGATTTTGACACAATTTATATGTATTTGCTATTTTTATCAGTAAATAATTGAACGTGTTAGATTGTTGCATAGATTTAAGATGTTATTAGACAAAGTATTTTAAAAGTCAAATTAAATCGTTGAATCATTTCTAATCTCTGCTAAGTTATTACACTGAGAAGCTTGTGAATTTAACTGTATTAAAGATATTGCGAACACAAGAAAAACTTGAACGAGAAAAGAAAAATGAATGTAATAACTTGTGATAAGTTATAAATGATGAAAGAAGGTAGTTAAAAAGACTAATTCATAAATTTTTTGAGCCTCATAAATTTTAAGACAAAATGAGATATAAGTACAGTAAAAGAAGTGTTTGCAACATATTTTAGAATTCAAAAAAAAAACCTAAACATGGCCATTGGTTATTTTTATTGCACATAAACTGTCAAAGTATTGAATATCAGTAGTTGTTTTAATGTCAGTAAAAAAAGAATCCTCCAAAGGAATATAGAAGCAAAGAAAAATTTCTTAAATAATAAGCACTATATTATAAGCCATATAGCACACATGAACTATGAAATTCTTACTTCAGAACTCTGCCAAAAAACAAAGATGCTTTTTCAAGTTAACCGGAAGACATTCAATATCAAACAAAAATGAAAAATCTGACAAAAACCGAAGTGTAGCGTATCTATATCTATATCTATATCTATCTATCTATCTATCTATCTATCTATCTATCTATCTATCTATCTATCTATCTATCTATATATATATATATATATATATATATATATATATATATATATATATATATATATATATATATATATATATATATATATATATATATATATATATATATATATATATATATATATATATATATATATATATATATATATATATATATATATATATATATATATATATATATATATATATATATATATATATATATATATATATATATATATATATATATATATATATATATATATATGTATATATATATATATATATATATATATATATATATATATATATATATATATATATATATATATATATATATATATCCAAGATAATAAAACTACTTTCAAAGGATGTGGCAACAGTACATAGAATTAAAATTTGTAAGTCAGCAGTGGCAACATTTTAAATGTTAACGCGCTAACAATCCGAATGAGCAGCATTATGCTCGTTCGCGACATCGGCGATGTTTAAATGTTTTTCTATTCTTATTTTCGTATGTTAATAACAAAATGCCTTTAAGATTTAACTAACTTGTTTTTAGTAACATACACGCAACTTCAATGCTTTATAATCCAGTATGGTTAATTCTGAATTCTCGTGTAAGAAATGCTGTCAAGATGACGTATAGTGATGTGTGCGATGACATAAACTTTAGGGTTGCCAAAATGGAATTATCTGCATAGTTCTTATAGGTCACCATATGTATGATGTAATAAAAACCAGGTTGCCAGATACATACGAAAATTTGCCAAAAAATTCACCAAAATCATAATTTGGCATCCTGGGTTATTTAGCATCTGTGTCGGAAACTACAATTTCAAGCCCAAAATTCGATAAATTTATTTACAAAAATCATTTTTGTGTTTATTAGAAGTGTGTGTCGCTTCAAAATTTTTATTACAAGCGCATAGATTAACATACTTCATCGCCATAAACATTAACGTTTTCTTTAAATTTTAATGTAATTTCCCAATAAAATAGTATAATCTTTGTTTATAGTGGAATATTTTTTTTTCAAATTTATAACTACTTATTTATAAAATTGATTTGAGTGAGCCAATCACTCCTTGCGACTTCTAATGTCAGTGTCAGAAGAACGTCTTCTGGTGAATTAAAAAAAAATTTTGAGTCTGTTGTTTCGATTGGGAGCCATGCTCTTTAGAATTTTAAGAGCTCTTTCTCTTTAATATTTCCATTTCAACGTACTTTTCTTGAAATCTTGTGATCAGAGATTTCAATCCTAATGTTTTACTTTACCGTATAAAAACATTTGTTTAAAAAATTTATGGATTTTCTTCATTTTTCTCATAAAGAGTAATTTTATTTGCACGGCGAATTAAAATAAAAAAGGAAATAATATTTTGTATTTTTAGTTGATATATAATGGATTCGTATGATATATAGTAAGTACAATTTTTACAATATGAAATTTACATGGTTTTTTATTTGATAAGAAACCAAATATATTCTTTTACAAATGAATGATTGATTATTAATACAAAGCACACTTTATTTAGAGATCTGAATATTAAATATCTTACCTTATCTATATTCTGACATTAATTTTTTAAGCATAAGCAATAATTAATGCAGTTGGTTCATATATGAATCATAAATAATTGTTAAATAATATTTTCAAATCTATAATACTTTCATTTGATATGAATAACATATATAATAAAGATGGCTTGCATATATATAATATGTATAATAAATGTTGTGTTGTTGTTGTCTTGTGCCAGCTAGGCTGGCATTATGGGATGCGCTGCTCCACTTTTCCATCTAAACAATAATTTGGAAAACAGAAAGTGAAATTATTTTTTCATTGGTTTATTTCTAAAATCCTATTAAAATACCAACCAGGTAAATACATATCCGGGTTATTATGCAATGAAATATATTTAAACAAGGAAAAATAAGGTAAAAAATGTTTTATAATTTATTTTCTTTCAAAATAAATTAGTTTTCAAGGAAATTGATATTGAATAACAAAGCTTGCGCAAGCAAATATATGCATACCTTCCTTTACTTATAAAAATACTTAATTACATTGAATGTACTTTAAACTATTTTCATCAAGCACTTTGTAAAATCTGTTCTGCGTATTGGATAATACAATTTTCTGTTTTATGGATTTGGAAAATGGTTCATTAAAGAAATTCAAAGGCAAAAGAAATTTTATTGATGGTACTTAAAGGAAGTACTTTTCATTTCATTATTAATCTAATTAAGCAATTGGTTACTTGGAGCTAGTGAATACCAAAACCAATTCAGAGAAAATGCCTCAATATAAATGCTATCAAGTGTCAAAGATGACATTTGAGACATATGTCCGACATTTGAAAAATATTTTTTATGTCTTTTGTTAAATTTTCAAAATTATGGCGTATGTATTTAGATTATTCTTTTCATTTTTCGAGTTTATTGTTGTTGTTGCCTTGTGCCAGCTAAACAGGCATTATGGTGTGTGCTGCTTCACTTTTCTAACTGAACCACCATATTTTGGTGATATGGCCGACTTCTTCAGTACACACATGCCATAGGTACCAGTTTATAGGGTAGGCAACTATTCACAACCCTTTCATAAAATGAAAGGACAAAGACAGGAGAGAGAGAAAGAGAGAGAAAGTGCCCGAACCCAGGACCTCCCTATCCGCAGCCAGACATGGGGACAACTAGACAGGGTGGGTGGCATATAGTAAAGTTAACATAGCTAATAAGGTAATATATAATAAATGTTTTGTTTGTGGTAAAATAATTTCATACTTTTTACTCAAGGGTTGCTAATGACAATGTTACATGAGGACGCCTTTGTTTAATTCAATGTCACATTTTTAAATTATTATTATTTTAAATTATCTTGATTATCATATATCCAGTAAAATGTTTTTATGTTTCCAAGTATATTTATAATTCTCAAAACTTTAATTTTGCATTACATTTTTTCATGCGAATGTAGAATCGAAAATTATACTGATAATCAAATCCAAAATTATACTGAATTTAACATACAAAATCATTCATAACAAAAAAAAAGAAGATCAAATCTCTTCTTTACCATTTCATAAATTTAAGTGTCCATATTTTATTCTGAAAATGCTTTTCTGTTCGATAAAGTATGGAAAAGTATCGCGAATTTTTCCTGAGAAAAAATGGCAATGCATTTTGTAATTTGTTTTATGATATGTTTCCACTTAATACTAAAAGTTTATGGGATTGTAGTATCCAAAACAACTACGATTTTCAACATGCCAGTTTCAGATACATAAAACAAACATAACTTATATAAAACTATATGTATATGCAATATTTTCTTCAATTTTTCAAATAAATTGAACTGTATTTACATAGTAAGAGCAAATAATTTTTTGTACTTGAAAATTCTTAAATTTTAAGCAAAAAGCAAGCAAATGAAATGAATTAACTGGGAGATAAAATATAAAAGTTCAGGATTGTTACAAGAAAAGAAGTAATTCGTGTAAGAACACATTAACAAAAATAAATGACATCTTATGTGAGATAATTAGAATAAAAAATGGGATTTTATCCACATAGAAGAATTAGCTTCTGAAGTCAGTTCCATTAAATATAAATAAAAACTTCTTTTCGTCTCTTACATCACTCATTTTGATAGATAAAAAATACTTGTTGAATCTAATTAGTGTACAAGTATTGTAATTGCTTTTAATTGTTAATTTCTAAATTTGTTTAATTATTTTTAGAACTGTTTTCTAAAAATTTTGAGCATAATATTTTCACTATTTAAATATCTTTAACTTATTTATATATAAGTACATGGATATATAAGCATTGTTTTTGTTCATTGAATAATTTTAGTTATTAATAAAATACATTTTAGCTGAAAGAAATATACATTCAATTTTCATTGTTAAAATTTATAGCAATAAGTGTTCTTTTTTTAAAAGGATAAAATAACACATTAATTTTATACATAATAACAATATTCATTAACCTTTTTTTGGCTTAGAATAAAATTCTTAAATATTAACTTTAGAAATTTTGCAATATTTGATACCGTATATATAAGCGACAAATTTATTTCACTATTTGTTCAAAGATGTCCTGTTTGGAAAATTGAATTAAATATTATATTATCAAATACAGAAATTTAATAATTAGTGTTTAATTAAATTTTTTATTTGTTATAAGTTTTCATATTTTCCATATATTTAAATGTTGTTAAATGCAGCCATGAATTTATATACAAAAAGTAACAACAAATTTTCTGATATTTTCTTTTGAGTAGGTTTTAATCTACAAAAATACTGTGTTATCATTGTATACCTGAAACTTCTTTTAATATTAAAATTAACCAATAATTTAAACCTTGGATAAAAGATTATCCTGGATTATGTTAGCGAAATATTGCCTGTTACAAATAAGTTTCTAATTAAACATGTAGTACACATCTAAAATAATAAATAATACTCCAAACATTTCATTTAATAAGAAGTGTTTCAGATGAGGTATATGAATTATTACATCAATTCTTTGTGTTTTGAAATGTTTTTAGTAGTAGCAAATTAGATTAGAGAGTTATTTTACTTTCTCTTTTAAATTGTGTAAAATTTATTTTTAGAATTGCTTGCATGAAAATCTTTAATAAAGAAGTTCAAAATATAATTTTTCATCAATTTGATACATTAAATACCGATATTGATGTAAAATATATAAGTAATAAAGTTAACTTTAGGACTTTCAAATTTCAACGTTTTAGAAATCAAAGAACAATTATAATTTAAAATCATATTTTCTTAAAAATATAAGCAGAGAAAAATGAATACTAAGATTTTAACACCTTTAAAATATGAAATATTTTATATGTTATCTATCTTCTTATGAAAATGTTATTTAACATGTTTTAATGAAAATATTTTGCATTACACCAAACACTGATATTATATTTTCATAAACAAACAGTGAGATCATATTTTAATAGTTATTTACATTCTTAATTCTTATTGCATCAATATATATTTAAAAAATATTTCTTAAATGAATGTTTATTCATCTAGTAGAGAAAATTATTTGCATTTAAAAAAGTAACAATTGTGTCTCTGTTTGAAATATCGCTTAAAAATCCCTTGACTCTTTCATTCTAATATAAATATGTTTTACAAGACACATTATGTAAAGACATTGTGTGTGCTGAAGATGGATGCCAACTTACTGCATACAAACCTACTGCAAATTAAGGAATAGGTATAATTCCCCTAATTTGAATAAGACGAACCAATGTTCACCAATACGAAATAATTTTTAGCATTAGGTAACGAATCTTGTGTACATCTCAGCAATAAAAAGATTCCACTACATGATATTTTGGATTTTATATCTTAAATTACAGTCATTTTGGATTGTAAAATAAGTATTCACATTAGTTACAACCCTTAATTATCCAGTGCTATATCGCATATCGAGAGTAATCTTAAATTTAAAATATCATTAAAAATATAAACTTTATATCTTACAGTGAAACTTAAAATCATTTCATGAATAATTCAAATGTATATCTTTGTTTATGTAAGCTACATTGTAAAATTTCATGTTTCTTTTCCTGAGTAGATAACTATAGCAATATGCCACTCATAAGATGTAGGATTTTAGAACTGAATAATAAAAACTATATTACCATTAGAATCTAAATGCACATAAAAAAATGACTTAATTTTCTGAACTTTCCTCAATTAGCCTTTGGCAAAAAATATTTTTTAGAATCGAAAAAATATTTTTGGAATAAACTTTACCAGTGAAAACGTGTTTCTCATTTAAAATCTGAAATTTCGCTCTCATAAGAGGTTAGAAAATAGCAAACAAAAACAAATAGTTAAAAAATTTTTGACATCATAAGGAGAAATTTCAGGGGAAAAATTTTGGCCTAAATTACTTTTCATGTAGTAGAATTTGTTTTTATACCGAATGAAACATCCAGTATACTTGAGAAAGTTTTATATATTTAGACACAAGTAATTATTTGCGCACATAAAATTTAAAATATATAAAATATAAATTGTGTGTGTGTTTTTTTGTTTTATTATTATTATTATTATTTTTTTTTTTTTTTTTTTGCATGGAAAAATATTTTGAAAATGGGTTGAATTTAGAATGAAAGTTTTATGGTAGAAAAATGAGAGATATGAAAATTTCGTTTTTCAACTTCAAAAAATATTGACGTAATAATATTTTTAATAAAATAATTTATACTATAATGCTGTTAATAAAAGTATTTATTACTAACTAATGATGGAAATGTTTTAATAACTTTTTCATAAATTAAAATTTAGGAGGATATGAAATGATTAGCATATGTTAATACTTACATATATTATGTATGTATGCATATATATATATATATATATATATATATATATATATATATATATATATATATATATATATATATATATATATATATATATATATATATATATATATATATATATATATATATATATATATATATATATATATATATATATATATATATATATATATATATATATATATATATATATATATATATATATATATTGGTACTATTAAATTTAAAAAATTGTTTTACAAAATATTGTTAATATAATACAACTTTTATTTTAAGTGTCATAAATTTGAATTTGAAAAATTTTCATTTATAGAATTAAGGATAAATTACAATAAGATAATCATAATTTATACATATTAGTTGAATATGTGATTCATTTAATGCAGAAACAATTTTCAAACCAGGTATTGTTTTATTGTTCATTATAATTTTCTTTTTACATAACATTCTTTAAAAAGAATAAATTATTCTATACTGGAAAATTATTTTTAAAAAAATATTTTTCTCATCTAAAAGTTTTATTATTAATCAACTGCATTTATAAAAAATTGCCAGTCGACGTTATAAAAATCAAATAAAACCATTAAAAATACGATATTTTTAAGTTACGGAATAAATTTAGATGATAAATTGATATTCCTGATTAAATTTCCTAATTTTAATTTTTAACTTATACTGCTAAGATATTTTTACTACATCTTCCATTCTAAAATATTTTTGAGTATTTTTTAATAATGTATTTAGTACTTCATTAAAAATAATATATTCAACGAAAATAATCATAATTCCATTTAAAATAAGCATATCAAAATAAGTGATTCTAGTAAGATTTTCAAAAAAATTTCCTTTGATCTTCTTATGGTTTGTAAAAATTGCAGTACTGTGAAATAATTATCAAATATAATAAATTTATTCAATGAATTATTTGTAGAAATTTTAATAAACAATCAAACAAAAAAATATTATTCTGAAATATCTTGTTTTACCACAACAAACAGAGTTGTAATATTAAACATAACACAACGTCAAAACATACAGAAATATCATGCCGAAAAATGTTACTCAGGAAAATTCCATTATGACAATGCTTTGCTATACTCACTTTTAAATTATGCAACAAGCTGGCTGCTAAATAATGACTAATACATTCACATATAGTTCCACGTATCATCAATTATATTTCCTCTTCGATCATGAAGGCTTATAGTTACTAGAAATATATTTCAAAATATAGGACTTTTGATTCAATTTGCATTCGTGTGAAGATTGTAGCAGAATGAAAATCCCAGAGCAATTAATTTTTTTATCTCTAATTTATTTATTTAGCAAATGTTCCACAGTCTTGTATACGTGAATTTGTTTACAGTTACAAGCAATTTATTAAAATATATATATATATATATATATATATATATATATATATATATATATATATATATATATATATATATATATATATATATATATATATATATATATATATATATATATATATATATATATATATATATATATATATATATATATATACCCTTATTATTCTAATTTGTAATCAAAATGAAATGAAAATGAATAATGACTTTCTTTAAATATTAATTATGCATTTGTGAATACACCATGAAACTAAATCCAGAAGAACTATTAAATAATTTTAACTCGTTTTTAATTTGTTAACAGCATGTAAAATTCATATTCTGAAGTTTCTGTTGACAACGTGACTCTCATTTTCACTGATTTGTTCATTTATCGAAAACCTGAGTTTACGTGCGAAGAATTTCTAGAAAGTTTCACGCTTCATGGATTGAAAAAGAAAGTTTATCTCAGTTTCTACTATAAGAGAAACTTATTTCGCTGAGTGGTTCTGATTCTCAAATTAAGGCGAAATTTATTAAGAAGTGTATTAGCTAATGTGCTGCACTTTTTTTCTAATGGATATATAATCCTTTAGTTCTGTTCTTGGCAATATTTAATATTTGAATCAAACACGAGGTTGTATAAATCCAAATTTACATATATTTTTTAAATATAGATATTTAAGAACATATTTAAAAATAATGTATAACCTAGTTACAAAATATATAATTTTCTTGAAATTTACTAAAAAGAAACTTATAGTAACAATATAGTTTTAAACTAAATTAATTGCATATTTTTGCAAATATATAACAGAAAAATATATTATATGAGCGTAATTTTATTAACATAATTTTTTATTTGGGTATAGAAATTCATTCCTAAATGGAATTATTTCAATAGTGTTTATAACAGAAATAGAAAATTGAAATAATATGCAAAGCATCTTTCATAAAAATACCAGCAATTATCATAAATAGATGGTGATTTTTTTGATATATATATCTAGATGATTTTGCAATTTTTGACCTCTTGCATGAAAATATTTATGTAAATATTTTTCAAAAGGGTTACTACTTATAATATTATTAATTTCATCAAATTCTGGCCATTTTAATCATTTTAATAATTTTGTATTAACTGCTATTCAGGAAATGAAAAGTTTGAAATAAATTAAATGAAGCTTTATTGAATTTTAAACTTTTGGAAATTATTAGTGAAATTTACACGAATACTCTATTTATTTTTCTTCTCTTACCAGTATCTAACAAGTTGAAAAAACAGTTCACGCAAACACAAAAGAAAATTAAGATCCATATAGCTTAACACAAAATTGTACTTTATTAATATATTTAACTGTATCTTATATCTGCATTAAAGATCCTGTTTATTTGTTGACAAAATTTTTTAGTACTCTTTATTTTTAAATGTGAAAACTTTTACTGGAGCTGTTTTATGAGATTTTGACTCTCAACTCATTTTCAATTGTTATTTTTTAAATTTGAAATCAGTTTATTCCTTGCTGACTTATGTTTTCCTTTTTTCTTTTATTAAATGTGAACACTTTTAATGGAGTTGCTTTTATAAGATTTTAACTCTCAACTCATTTTCGATTGTTATTTCTTAAATTTCAAATCAGTTTATTCTTTGCTGACTTATGTTTTTATTTTTTCTTTTATTAAATGTGAAAACATTTAATGGAGTTGCTTTTAAAAGATTTTAATTCTCAACTCATTTTCAATTGTTATTTTTAAAATTTGAAATCAGTTTATTCCTTGCTGACTTATGTTTTTCTTTTTTCCTTTATTAAATGTGAAAAGTATTAATGGAGTTGCTTTTAAAAGATTTTAATTCTCAACTCATTTTCAATTGTTATTTTTAAAATTTGAAATCAGTTTATTCCTTGCTGACTTATGTTTTTCTTTTTTCTTTTATTAAATGTGAAAACATTTAATGGAGTTGCTTTTAAAAGATTTTATCTCTCAACTCATTTTCAGTTGTTATTTTTTAAATTTGAAATCAGTTTATTCTTTGCTGATTTAAGTTTTCCTTTTTTCCTTTATTAAATGTGAAAACTTTTAGTGGAGTTGCTTTTATAAGATTTTATCTCTCAATCATTTTCAATTGTTATTATTTAAAATTGAAATCAGTTTATTCTTTGCTCACTAATGTTTTCCTTTTTTCCTTTATTAAAGCTGAAAAGTTTCAATGAAGTTGCTTTTATAAGATTTTATCTCTCAACTCATTTTCAGTTGTTATTTTTTAAATTTGAAATCAGTTTATTCTTTGCTGACTCATGTTTTTCTTTTATATTCAGAACTCAGATTTGAATAATGAAACATCAGAATTTTAGGCATTCCTTTGTATTCAAAGAAAGTAATATTGTAGGATTGATTTTCTGCATCATTTACTGCCAACTTCTGCTCTTTGTGAAGCTGAATTCTACATGCAAAGTAACATTCTTGATTTACCTTGCTGCTTAGTAATAAAATAGATCAATTGTGCAAATTCTATCAGTGAATTTCAAGCACAAAATTTATATACATAGAACAGTTTTCCCCTGTCTGTATTGTATCTTAAGAACTAGAATGTTTCACAAGTATCTAGAAGCATTACCATGTAAAGAGTTCTATAGACTATTAATTTCCTGGAAAGAAGCCTCATTGATTTCTGACTCCGTTTTGAAAGATTTTTAAATTCAGATCACTTGAAGTTACTTGTTATTCAGAACAAAAAAACACTAAAATATATTCAATCTTCTTGATAAATAAATGTTTCCACAAAGATTTTTATTAAATTTTAAACAAGTCCTTCTGTCTTACAAGTCACAAAATTACTTAAAATGAACAAACATATCTAAATATGAATTGGAGAAATTATTAAAAAATAGCAAATCATATCAGACGTTATTAAACCTATTAATGCCAAGAATTCTGGTGTTTATATTTAAAAATATCTTTTCACTTGAGGATTGTCTGGTTATCATGAAGCGTTTCCCAAAATTTTCTAATTTTTTGATGAGTGATTTTTGTATAATGAATTTTGAAATAAAGATTATATTGTTTTCAGAAACTCTCAATTAAACAAAATAATATTTATATGACAACTCAAACTCTACAGAAATATATATAAAATACAAATAAGTAATTACTAACAATTACTCAATGGATCGTTCTGAAACTGAAATAAAATAAAAAAAATATTACATGCAAATTTTCTATGAAAAATGGTGTTAAAATGTTTCAACATAATATTACAATTTTATTTACAAGAATTACATAAATTGTTCAATTTAAATGTTATTCTATATTGAATTTACTTCTTATTTCTTTTGAGAAGTAAATTCTGTAGATATTGAATTATCAAGCTGGTTTATTTGTACGCAATTCTTATTAATATATAAAATTGGGACAAAAATCAATAAAAATACTGTATTCCGTTTTGTGCAGAGAATTTTAATAAGAAGTATTTTAATTTGAAGTTTTTAATTTACGAAAAACTTTCTTTTAGTAAACGTGCATGTCATCGTGAAAAATTTATCATATAGTTATATAAAAAAGTACTAAAAATGCTCTTTTTTGCATAAAAAATATAAATAAGATAAGAGCACAAAAATATTTTAAAAAATTATATTCATTTAAACAATTTACTTTAATTTTCTGTTTTTTTGAAACAATTATATTAGTAACAATTTAAGTTACAAGTTCATTACTGTTTTAAGTAAAAATGAAAAGAGAAATCAAATGCCCAGAAATATTTTCATAAAATAAGTTATAAGTTTGTAAATACAGATTAAACCAGAAAAGTAAATATGCATTAAAAAGCAGTTATTTATTTTTATCTCTGATCTTCAACTAACTATAGGCTTTTAGTGGAGTTTGAGAGAAAAAAGAAAAACTCTCTCTCTCTCTCTTTAGTATTGATATTATGCACTAATAAAATGAATATTTAATTATGACATTAATATTCCGTGATAAGTGACTGATTTCCATATGATTCTAAGAACTTGATTCATGAAAATGATAGCAGTTTATTTCGTTTATGAAAATTTGTAAACTTAATATTTTTACATAATTTAACACTTATATTTTATATATTTTTTTGGAAAAAGCATCTAAAACATAATCTAATAATAATACATTTAAAAATTGCTTACTATACATATAGTAATCTCAGTAAGCAAATCTTAAGACAAAAAAAATGCATTATTATTTTTGTCAACGGATCGATTTTTAAGATGATAATACAAAGTTAAATTCTACTTTTAAAAATGATAAAAATTTGAATTTCTGACATAGAATTACATAAAATAAATGCAAGTTGAAACTGATTTAATTCCAACAATTCACATATATATTGTTTTCTGTTTTTAATCGATTGCAATAAAAATAATTTGAAAATTAGATACACAGTTACATCATAACATTTTATCTAAAATTTTAACTATCCCAAGTGATTTCCATATCTACTTATCTTGATTGCTAAGTTTGAAAATGCTTTGAAATGCCACATTTTCTATTACAAAGAAAAATGCTGATTAATAAATATATATATTGCTTGAATGAAGTTATGCCACCTAGTTTATCTCCGTCTATTTATATATGAGTTATCTTACTTTGTTATAACTTTCTCCAGCTACATAAAATATAAAATATTATCAAATTTTTGGATAATTGGATTTTTTTTGTAAAAAGGTATATTTTAATTAATTATTGTACGTTGAAAATGAAAAAAGCAATATATTTGTAAAGAAAAAGAACTTTAAATCAATTAAATGTAAATGCAACACTTTCATATGTTAAAGCTCTTATGAATGCTGTACATTAATTAATAAAATATGTACACACAGACCTGTAAATGACAGTCATTGCTTGCTGAACGTTTCAATCAGAGTAAGCTGTTTCATTGTCTTTATCCGATTTCAGGCAGTTGAGTTGCCCATCCGCTTGACAGTAAGAATTTGCTTGTGTGGTCAAACTCGGATTAATACTCAATCCACGGCAAAGCAGTTTGAAAGCCGGAAAATGCTTCATTAGCTGATCTTCTCGTATCTGCTCTAATTTCAGCATTAAGTTCATCTTCCTAATCAACTCGTTAATTAAATTTACCATCATTTGCAATTGGAAATCTAGTGTCTCACATATAATCTATTCTGCAATGTCTTCAGCACTAACTTCTAAAATCGAGGGATTTTTAAAAGAATATTTCATAATGCCTCAAGTGACACCTCTCTCTCTCTTTCATTTTAATCTGTTCTCCCTTCTCTTACCGTTCCTTTTCCTGAACTTTTTCCTTATTCTTATTTTCATTCTCTTCTTCAGTCTAAATTATTTTTTCTTCATTTCTGAAAGAGATTCAGATAATTTAAGTTCTACTGTAGTATAAAATCTTGATGCACAAAATGTTCATATCTACCTTAATTATATTTTTAAATATGCTGACAAATATTTATAAAATCACAACGCAAAAAATCTTTATTAAGTAGTAATAAAATCAGTAATATATTTGAAGACATATATAGCATACTATATTATTAATAAAATAACTTATTTAAAACTATTTTTGAACAAATAAAATTGAACAAATTAAAATTTTACTACATTAACACTATATTTCCAATAAAAATGGGACAAAAAATTCAGAAATTCAAGAAAATGAAATCATATAAGTAAATGAAGACAACTAAAATAAATACTATATATTATTAGAAACGTTGTATATAAAGATATATTTTTAATATTGTAAAATATTACACAACGTTAAGCAATAGTATTATTCCATATTGAATAAATAAGTAGAAAATTCGTTCTGCAAATCACGTTATCAAATTTAAGGATAGGAATAAGAAAAAATCACGTTTATTCTTTTTAAATTTCCAAGTTAAATACTTTTATGAAACTTAAAATTCTGATGATGATATATATTTATTTTTGTTTTTCATCATTATTTAAATTTCGCACACTTGTTCACGCAGAAAAATGCATCTTTGTGAAAAATTAAAGATGCTGATTCAAACTCTCACTTTATTTAATGTGTTTCAATATAGTTAGTTTCGAAAATAGAGCAAGCTGACAGACTTGCGAAAGCTTGTTCCTTTACGATCGAGCCAAATTCTCCTTTGTCTTTGCGTAACATCAAAAGTGAATAATATTTAGTTAAATAAAGTAAGACAGAGTTTCCTTTTATACTGATGTGGCTATGGACATGCAAAGAAAACCTCTACTTGATGGGAACAATAAAATCATTGGCTCTTAACCACGAGCTGTTGGTGTCTCTTGTTTCCGAGTGACAGCTGGACATGACTAGCAATAAAGGCATCTGTATCGAATAGGTGCAATGGACTCTGTTCGTTGTCCATTGTGCAATGATGATGATATGGATACTGCTCAACCAAATAACTGCCCTGAAGTTTTAAAGCTTATGACTTACAGACAGACAGACATACAGACTTGCGTATGCTGGTTCCTTTATGATCCAGCCAAATCACCCTTTGCCTTTGTGTAACATCAAAATGTAATCCTTAGACAGAGTTTCCCTTTAAACTGATGTGGCTATCGACAGGCAAAGAAAAACTGTACTTCATGTGGCAATAATAAAATCCCTAGCTTCTTTCCATGAGCTATTTGTGTCACTTATTTCCAGGTAACAACTGGACATGACTATCTACAAAGGCATTTGAATCGAATAAAAGTAATGAACTCTGTTTGTTGTCCATTGTGCAATCATGATGATATGGATGCTGCTCACTCCAAGAACTGCCCTGAAGTTTTAAGGTTTATGACTGACCACACTTTTGAGGCTACGAAAGGATTTAATTTTTGTTTTATACTTATTCATCTTTTTATCGGGATTCTCGTCGATTAATGGCAGAGATGCCGAGAACGGTCATATGATAAAAAAAGAGTTTCGAAAAGAGCAATAAAATTGAAAGTCAGATAATGCAATGTTGGATAAATTTGTAAAGTTACGTAATACATCAAATTCAAGCTCTAATGTTTTTATGAGTCGTCAAACATTAGTGTTATCTCGTGTTGACCTGCTATGTGGCACATTAGTTTTAAAAGATTGACATGCCACGGATGATTCTGGATGACATTTTAGTTTAAACTGCTTCCGAAATGATTGTTCCATTTTTTGATTGCAGCTCCAAAATATCAAAGCTTTCCAATCCAGCCACAATGAGAGCAATAAATTCGGATTTACAAGAAATTGAAATAAAATCATCACCACGAGGCGGTTCTGGCATCTTATTATTTCAAAAAATACACTTTTAACTAATTATCATTCGTTGCAAACAAAGGATCATTTTCTAAACATTTTATGTGCATATGATAGACACTATATTACACAGGTGGCCAAACCCCTTGAGAGTCTGAGCCCTTTTTCAAAATTGTAAATATTTCACGAGACGCAATTAAATACGTTATTTTAAAGGTATGCAAAAAAGGTATTAAAACATTTTTTTTTCAGAAATTATATTTATTGAAAACGCATGAATAAAAGTACAAAATATGTGTATTGATTTTAAATACTAAAAATTAAATATTTATTTTACTTCTCTTGATAGTTCTTTAAAATTTGGTGAATAGTTGATGGCAACACTTCTCAGTAATTGTTGGTGATGCTGGTTAGTTAAAATTGATCAATGTTTGGATTTCACGAATTTAAAGTGGGATAAAATGATTCACATAATTATAATATTCCGAATATTGAAATAATTTGACAAGCAGCCTTTTTTTAATTCAGAATACTTCAATTCTGGTATAAATTTCCAAAATTCAGCAGTCAATATCGACTTATATTTAAGTTGTAGAGCTTCATTTTCTTGCATCTCTTTTAATTCCAATTATCCAGATGCTTTTTGACTCATAACTATTATATTGGAAATGGAAAACTTACCCTGAATTATATTAATTTCATATGGATTCTGAAAAAAGTCAAGAGACGATTGAACATGTTTCAAGTTTTGAAATTTATTTTGGAATTCCTTCAATATTTCTTCTAGCTTTTTTATATACTCGTTGACTTTTTCTTGTTTAATATTAAATAAATTTTTTTAATTCTAGACAAAAATTTTAATGTTTTTTTTTTAAAAAAAATTTGTAATTTTATTTGAAAACTAAATATACACTTTGCTATTTTATCTTATATTATATTATCTTTCCTCTCTGTTCCTTTAATTTGTTTTTAATCTATCTGGATTTCTTCGATTACGGACGCTTACGCCTATTTTCCAGTTTGTTCACTCAGTTTTTGTTCAGTCACATCATTATTAACTTGGACTGCAATGAAATCTGTTACAACGTTGCACTTAATCCTTCATATTTGTTGTCAGTAAATTAAAAGAAATTTTGAAATGCATACACAATAATAATATTTTTAAAAATATACTAACACAAAATGTAAAGGGAATTCGGGTACATTTATCGAGAGCCACAAATAATCCTTCAAAGAGCCGCAGGTTGGTCACCTCTACTACGTAATATCTTCGAGAAATGAAATTCATTTTCGAGTTAAAGAGAAACTCTGTTATAGCTTTCAACATATCTTTCTTTATTTAGACGTGAAAACTTCTTGACTGTTTTTCAATGTTTTTTTAATCTTTTGTGTAGTGATATATGAGTTTGACTGGATGAATATCTTAAATTTGCCAAAATTCTAAGCTAAGCCTTCTAGATCAAGGTGTATCTTTTAAATCACAATAATCTGGTCGGATGATCTACAAGAACAGGCGCTGTTATATTTGTAGAGCACAATCCCTCTAAGCATTACCGAAGTTTTTCACAAAATTGAGGTTCGTTTTTTCTCTGTGGTGGTGGTGGGACTAATCCCCATATGTGAGGTAGGACCAATCAGATCCATGAGATCATAGATAACTAAAAAGTCCAAAAGCAGATGTGGAATTTTTACAGCCTCTTCACGAGAAAACCCCAAGCACTTCAAGATGTGTTGCGAGCAAAACGGATCATTATCGCACTTGGGGTAAGATGGGTATTGTCTTTCACCGTCCTCAAATGTCATACACTTCAAGTGGCCAGTAGAAAGTCGAGACAGTGTCGTCTGATGTACTCTGGAGCCCTTAAATGTTGTGGGGGCTCCAGGATGTCTTTGGAAGTACCAAGGGTGAGCAGGAGGGTCAGCCCAGGTTTTAGAAGTAAGTTGTTTAGTAATGGAAGAGATCTCTGATGGTGTTAGTGACATGCGATCTTCCGTGTTCAAAGGATAACTGGCGGAAACCTTTGCAGGGTCGTCAGCTACTTCATTCCCAGGCAGACCAACATGCCAGGGGACCCACTGGAGGTGGATTGGGTGTTGAACTGAAACGCTTTTCAACAAAAGTAGAATACTTCTACTAGTACTGTCGAAAATGGATTACCAATTGAAAAGGTGCTGGATCAAGGATTGACTGTCTGTAAGGATCCATGTCTCCAAGAAATCATTTTGCGTATTGTTATCTAACATCTCTGTATGTACATAGAACAGTAAAATGAGATAAAACGTAACAGTGTTTATTTCCTCACATTTTACCCTCAATGTTTAACATGCTATCAAATCTCTAAAATTTAACAAGACAGCTGAATTTGTTTATTCCACTGAAACTTCGACTTTCATCAGTAAAGTAACAACTGTGATTGCCAATGCATTACGTGTTTCAGAGGCTGGACAATTAACATCCGTCTCAAAAAAATCGTAATATGATTTATTTTCTATCTTTCTTTTCTTTCAATAAGAGTAAGATTTCTATTACAGAATTTAAAAATCAACATTTGATACAAATTGAAAAACTTTAATCACTATGGTATGAATTCAATTCAAAAGCTTTAGTCAAATGTATAGATTTCAATACTTTTATAGATGTTTTCTGTTTGATAGATTTTATACAAAGCTTGTGCAAACTGTTTATAAAATAGAAGTAAAGATTTTTTTAAGAGAAAAAGGCTGCCACTATGTTACTAATTTTTCACCATAACACAAGGCCAGAAACTGCTACTCATTTATAGTTTAACCATTGGGCACCCATGAAACCAATCACAGAGGTGAATCACATTATCCACTTCAGAAGTTTCGAAAACATAAAAATAAATTTTAACCGTCACTTGTAAATAAAATTATTACACTTAATTATATTTTAACTATATATTAAATGAAAGACTGACAAAAAAGATCGTGATTGAAAGAATAGTTAACCTTTTCGATGTTCAGCCACAAAACTAACAATAGTTAACCTTTTCATGCAAAATCCTAATTTTTCTCATTATTTGTAATACTTAAATTAAGAAATTTTAAATTTTAAAGTTATTTTAAGTAAATGCATTTTTTATGAAAACATTTAACTTTTATTCAGTTATCTAATTAATATTTATAATCATTTATAACATATTTATTATAATTTATTACCCAAGATAAAAAAAATTAAGGGAAAAGGGATTTAAGTCGAATATAATGTTGATGAATTCCTAGCCCCTGCCTTTGTGTTAAGTTCACTTCATATCAACCTGGTTTCCATAGACACGGTTATTGTACTCTAGCATTATAATTATACGACTCGGTTACTTAATATTTCATTGTCAGTAACAATGAAAGAGATAATATCAATTTTAACAGATTACATGTGAAGATGTATTAGAGGAGAATCATTTCATGTACTTCACATATCAGATATTAATTTATCAATATAATTTAATACCAAAACAAAAAATGCTAATTATTTTTAAATCAAATAAATCTAGCAGTAAACATGAAATTAAAATTGATTTTTTTAAAAAAATAGATGTATTTCTTATGTATTAATACTTCTTATGTATTATAAAATATATTTCTCTTAAAATTACTAACTATTGAAGGATTCAAATATATTTGCTTTTATGTATACGTTGCCAATTTGAAATTTTTATTGTTTATGACGCAATGCATACTTCTGTGTGTTAAAATGTATTCCTTATAATAAAATTTTAAACTTTCTCTAATTAAGAATTTTGATTATTTATCTTTATTTTAATTAAATGAAAAGTTTAAAATAAATAATACTATAAATGCAAACTTTTTTTTATAAATATTTAAACTTAATGTACATATTATATAAATTACTGAACTGTATTCAAAAATCAATCAATCTATTTTATTTAGAATAGCGTAATATGTTTAATATGTATTTAATTTTGATATCATACTCTATATTTTGTTTCCGGAAATATTTCATATTTAAATAATCATTTAAAAACAAAATGAATATATTTAAATAGATTAAAGATTGATAATAATTTATTTTTATTTATTGTTAATAACGTTTATTAAGCCATATTTTAATGAAGTTGAAATAAATTTTGAAATATAGTTGATAGTAATTTTTATTTAGTATATTTATCCTAACAATTTAAAATCTATTTTTAATTGAAATTAATTTGCCTTGAAGGAATAAAAAGCAATTTTGTTAAAATGGTCCCAAAAATGTTTTTCAAAACATTTCCCAATGAAGAGAAATACTTAACACTAGTTGAAGATGCGGACAAAAAAATTAAAAATTAAAACTAGTGTTTTGTTAACAAAAATCCCTCGCTCTATCTTTTTTAACCATTTCTATAAGTACATTTATAAATCTTTTTCTCGGAAGTTATTTTAGTAAACTATTTTAAAATTTTTTTGGAAAATCTATCAAATTAGAAACTTTCTTTAATTTTGTAATAGCCTACATGTATATACGTGAACAAAGTATTTTTACATTAAATAAACTAAAGCACAGATTGTTCAACTAAGCATTTTAAAATTAGTGATAAACAAAAAAGTTGATGGTTTGAAGGATATTAAATAATAATAAAACTTCACAATTTTGCTGCAAAAGTATATGTAATTCATAGCAAAATGTTTTATAGGTAGAAAAAATTTCTTATATGTTTTATAAGAAGTTTTTCTGGTTCGAAGAATCCTGGTTCGGGCATGGATGTACTTTTTCTCTCTATCTATCCTGTCTTTGTCCTTTCCTAGTATGAATAAGAGATGGAATGAAAATGACAATGTTTTGCAAAATATCATAAGAAACTTTGTTTATGTCAAAATAAATAAAAAATTATGTAACTCTTACAAATTGTTAGAATGTGTATGAATGTGTGCGTGCGTGTGTGTGTGCAACTGAAAAAATAAAACCACTTAACATTGATTATATTTTCCATATTTTAAATTACATTTTATCTTTGAAATAAGCTTCAAATATTGTTGTTATTTTGATGAATAAGTATGTAATTTCAAAGAATATTGTGAACAAATATTTATTCTAGACAGAACTAATTTTCTAGTCATTATAAGCAATGTTTTGTGATTATTTTTCAAATCATCGGAGTGAAAGTAAATAAGTTTTAGAAACATATGCATAGCATATGTTATGCATTAATTGTTATTAATGTTATGCATAAATTAAATTAAATATTTAATTTACAAAATCATTACCCAACTTTTAATATGCTTACGAATTCGCTAAGAGAATTCCATAAATGTTGCGTGATGAGAAAATTATATTCGGATTGCATAAATTTCAATTGAAGACTCGGCGTAAGGTGTTGATCATTTGTTATTCCACACCGAAAATCTAACTTCATATTTGGCATTCCACATTTTGAGGAAATTTTTCCTGAAATATTTCACGCCATCTAAGCAAAGCGATAAATGTGATATAGAAATTATTCCACAAAAATCCTACCTTCTGATTTAACGAAGGAATGTGATTCCAATATTCTGATTTTTCACAAAATGTGTCCATCAAAAAATTAATTAATTTACAGCATATAAATGTGACAATAATTCCACAATTGATTTGATTTTATTAATACATTTTCAAATATATATATATATATATATATATATATATATATATATATATGTACACATATGAAGACCAACTTGTCTAGTGGTCAGCGTGCCTGACTGCGGATAAGCAGGTCCTGGGTTTGAATCCCGGTTCGGGCATGGATGTACTTTTTCTCTCTATCTATCCTGTCTTTGTCCTTTCCTAGTATGAATGAGGTGTGAATGGTTGCCTACCTTATAAACGGGTCCCTATGGCATGTGTGTACTGAGAAAGTCGGACTCCACACCAAAATATGGTTCAGTTAAAAAAGTGGAGCAGCGCACTCCATATTGCCAGCCTATCTGGCACATGGCAATGAATGAATGAATGAATATATATATATATATATATATATATATATATATATATATATATATATATATATATATATATATATATATATATATATATATATATATATATATATATATATGCATAAACTCAGTTGCATCATCACCCTAACGGCGCTAAGGCTTACAGTGCCCATATCTGTTTTTTTTTTTTATGAAGGGCATTGGGTTGCGAAGTATGTGTCCCAGTTAGGTGGTCAACTTAAAGCAAAGTGTCCATTTTTGGTTCTCAAGAAAGCTTGGAGCTTATTTTTTTAAATCACTGCAGAGATGAAAGGCTGAATTGACCTTGCTCGTCTCGAAGATCGGGTATCGGACCTGTGTCTTGCGAAAGCGAAGCTCTACTCAGCACCACCAAGCTTCAAACATATATATTATCTAATTTATAATTTTCAGAATAATTTTACTGCAATAAGTTATGCAATGAAACAATATGAATAAAAATGATTTCTGTTTATTAATAAGGATTTGTACTTAAATGCTTATACTGAAAGTCACACACATTCTTTTTAAGAGAAGAAATAGTTTGAAATTGAGTGTAAAATTTCCTGTAATTCATGATACAAACTGAGGAGTGGAATCGGTATTAATTTCTTAAGATATGCAATGAATTGAACTGACAAAAAATAAATAAAAGTGTCTCATTCCATTAGAATAGCTTTCAAACATATATCGACTATGTGAAATAAATAAGCAATTGAATATTAATTATTTTATCACTTTTTCACACTATAATTATATAAATATTTTATTACTGAATCATTAATATTTATAACTAAATATTTGCAATTTCACCAATTTGAGAATTTCAAGAGTGATTATTTTTTGGAATAACAAGAACTTTGACTTAACCTTTCCTGTAATCTAATAATTCCTGTAATCCAACAAAAAATCGTCAAGATGTATGTTGTCACAAATAGTTTAAAAATTAAGAAAGAAAAAAACGTAACATCCAGCGTGAATGAATTAAATTTATGGACTCAAATGTGAATTACTAATTTCCATTTTGCAAGTTATCAGTTTCTTTCTTTGTTTATTTTCGCCATAGTAAACTATATTGGCCTCCTCCAAAAGTTAAGGAACAAACTTTCTTGCAACTAATTTGGAAGTAATTTGAATATAGAAGCATCAAATTTGTATGGCATGCAAATTTGAAATACAGGTATGTATTGATTACAATATAGAAGTTTACATAAGAAAAAAAAATTAATTACTTACAAACAAATAAAAAGTTCAATCTTGTAAAAAAAGAATAATCACAGTTTTATATGGTAAAATGTCACAGAAGCATAACAACTAAAAGTTTTAATAAGGGATGTATTCATCATTAGCGTAAACGTGTTGTTACTAAATTGTAAATATTTTTACAAGCTTTGTAAAGGTGGTATTTATTGTTTAATTGGCGAGATTCTTGGCGACCACTTGGCGAGATAATTGGTGACTTGGCGAGAAATAGATAGTTTTGGAAATTTTCTCCACCTAAGCTCTAGGACCATTATTAAGCGAGATGGTCTGGTAGCTTCCAGAACCTTGGAAAAAGACCTAGACATTCACGAGAAGTAGTTATAATACCACCATTCCACGGACCGAGTCAGTTTCTGAGTTTTTCTAGCGGCAGTGAGAAGTTAGTGATCAACTTTCAATGCCAGTTTAGAGCATAGAAGCTATAGCTTGTCTGAGATATTTGAGCTTTCTGTAATTGAAAGCTGTTTTCTGTAGTATTAGTTGTATTAGATATGTGGAATTGTAGTTTCTACTGCTGGAATTTATTGTATTTAGTTCAATTTGTTACGAATAAAAAGCTTGTAAATTTTAAAGAGTTTGTTTCATCGACTTTCATTCAATACAAACCCCGAAGCTTGGTACAGTATTTGCATCATAGACTTACCGTGCTGTCAATTAGGTTTGGAAGTGAAGACCAGAAACGAAATAAGCTGTTTTCCAACTCTCTTACTGACCTTGGAGGAGGACTTAAGGCAACAACCTATCTACTACGATAGTTCCACAAATGCTTTATGGGGTTCCGATCTGCAGATCGAACTAGAAATTCCATACGCTCTAAATCAACATCTTCAAAACCCTCCTCAACAAATAGAACTTTATAAAGTCCATCCACTTTCATCCAGCTGAATGAAGTCATTGCCAATTACGGGCATATAGGGGAACATATGGATCAAGGATATCATCCCGATATCTCATATCATTCACAGTTCCTTCCTGGAACACATGCAGGTCATTGTAACCAACGAGTGAAATCCTTCTCAAAACTATTGTCCCACCACCGTAGTAACTGTGTCTTTCCATAGTGTTGGATTGAAGATAACTGGTGCTTTGATCCCTTTAAATCAGCACATACAGAATTGCTCTCCCGTGTGGATTTTTACTCATCTATAAAAAGTTCAAAGGGTCATCGATGTCAGATGCCAGAAACGAGTTCTCTTGACAATGGGCATCGTCAGTTCATGAGGACAAATACATGAGGTCGAAAAGTATGGTAAATATAGAGATATGGAAACCTGCCTCGGGAAGATTGATTTGCACCTTACAAAATGATCTTCTTCTCCTTTATGCGATAGAGTGGTATGCAACTAGTTACGGTACAGAAATACTTCTTCGAGCCTTGTGGTGTTGTGTGTAAAAGTATTGTAGCTCGTGGTCGAACTGGAACAGGTCTTCCGAAAACAAAAGCTTAGGTTTGATATTGATCCCAGAGACTGTTCACCACACTGTGAGACACACTAAAGAGCCTATAAATATCAGCCTGTCACATACCCATTTCTATCCATAGGCCACCCTCCACTTAAGAAATGGAGATAATGGCTTTTCTCAGACACTATGGGGCTTCACTGACTATTGTCAACAAGCCTGCTAAAAATTTTTGAAATAACAAAATTTATATGCATACATACAAAAGCGTAATGTTTGCATATTTTTCTCCCACTCATATATACCACTTCCTTTCTATCAAAAAAGTGGTAACTAGTGTTTTTGCACAAATTGTCATAAGCTCGCTTTTATCGTTTATAAAAATTATACATTTTATTGTTGGTGTCATGTTTCATGATTAACTTCGAAGACAATGTTGTTTCTTAACTTTTGCAGACTAAGTGTATGTAAACAAGAATGTTTTTAATAAAATTTAATTGCTTTATTCCAAAAATTCACCATCGCAACCTTATATATCTTGGTGAAAAATAGTTAAATTCGTTTTTTTATTACTTGAAATATAAAAGAAAAGAAAATTTGAAATGCATTTATATTCAATGCAAAATCTTAAAAATGTATTTAAATATTAAAATCAATGAAACGATTTATATTTAGACTCGATATAATTTTTTACATGTACTATTTTACAAAATTAAGATTTTTTAAAAATTTAAATACACAAAATTAAAGTTTTCTCAAATAAAAAAAATAAATTTTACTAAATAAATTTGGTAAGCATTGAGTTTCTGATTTCTTAAAAGCTTCGGTCTTATCAATAGTTTTAAATAACTTAAAAATTAAATTGAAATAACAAGAATAAAAAAAAGCTTTGTTCTTTTAAAAGTTTTAATCTTTTAAGGGCAAAAGAACCCTATCTTTCAACTAAAATCAATAGATGTAGATTAATCCATGATAAAATAATTTTTAGATAAAAGAAAGATATTGATTTCTTTAACAAGTTTCTCATAGATAAAAGAATTTCTCTGCATAAAGTAAATCATGGATGTCAACAATATAAATGTAGTAAAAAAATGATAGATTGTTTAAAAAATTAGTAATTATTTCGAATTAACACACATGAATTTAAAAGTAATACAGCTAAAATAAAAATGTAAATCCATTGATGATTAATATGTTAATTAACATTAATAAATTCGCTTTAATTATCTTTATGTATACATGTATATATATATATATATATATATATATATATATATATATGTATGATATATATATATATATATATATATATATATATATATATATATATATATATATATATATATATATATATATATATATATATATATATACCCAGCAAACACAAACTGCCGGCAAAAATACGGGCCGCTGCTGGCCAAGCCGGTTTCCTGTTGGCCACGGCAAGCCGCTGATGGTTGTTTGATGGCCCAGCTCCGGCCATTACAGCCACGGATGAGTGCCGGCCAAAATAAACCGGGCCGGTGCTGGATGATAAGTAGTGGGCCAACAGATTCTGGCCATTGTTGGCCCTGAAGCTGTTGGCCAGCAAAATTAAGACAATTAGTTGTAGCGCTATTTTTTATTTTATTGTCAAAGACTATTTTTTCCAAATAACTGTTTTTTTGTGATGTTAATTAATTTTCCTTTAACTTCTTACTATTTAAACTCCTTAAAGACAATCTTTCAGAAAGAAATCTAATTTTCACATTTATTTTGTATACCGCGTGACAGTATGACGTCAGATACTGCGAAATACTTGAGTCAGCCATTAATGTGAAATGGCGGAATATTCGATGTTGTGTCTGTGAGCTAAGAGAAATATAAGGTAAGTACGCATTTATTATTGTTGCTTATGTCAAAATAGAATTGTTATGAATGATGCAAGAATAATATATTTTTTATGTAGAAATATTATTTTATTACTTGTTAAGAAAATTTCATAAACTGTTGATAACATGACAAGAGAAAGACATTAGAAAATGTTTGTCATTGTATGTTTTAGAATAATTTCATTACTGTGTGAGGAATGGAAAAATGTATCATGGACAGAAGCATTTTTTCATTCCATATATTAGTTATATTTAATCAATTAGTAAAATAAATTTTTCAATGCTCAATTTTTTTAAAATCGAATTCGATTGCCACAAGGCTTAAACGTATTTATTACATTTTTTTTGTTTTTTACGAAGATAGCTTATGAAATAAATAACACTCTAAACATATTCTACTTGAAAGCCCTTAGATGTTTATTTTCAATAAATTAATATTGGATCTTGTAGCATTTATGATCAATAAATTGTGCGTGAATTCCTTATAAATTTTAATTACTTTATTTTTAAAAGGCTTTCTTATTTACTATTATTTTTTAAGTCAATTTTTACTGACCGAAATATTTTGTCTTATAAGGATTCGTGGTTTTAAATTTTGTATACTCTTCAAAGATTTGTTTTAAGGAATGAAAAATTTTTCAATGCATAAACATTACAAAATATTTTATTACATGTATAACATGATTTTTATGTATAACCATGTCAACCATTAAAATCATTGTGAATTTCTTAGAGAAATATTTTTGCTTCTAAAACTTGAAAATACAGTACTGAAAATAGTAAATTTGAAAATTTCTGTAGGAATCTGACAGATTTATTGTGCCACAAATTAAAAAAAACATCTGGAATTCTATGTGTTGATTAACGCTTATGAAAAATGTTCATATGGAACAACTGTTATTATTTAAACTAGTTGTGTAGCATGTTAACTATTTCCATGTAAAGAATGCTGTCAGATGTAACAGCTTAGTAGCTACTCTTGTGTTTACATACTTTATTATATTTAAAATCATATTTTGTGTTTTTATTTATGACTGAAAAGTTGAAGTATGAATTAACAATAAATTCAAACAATTAGTTTTAATGAAAATATAAGTTAACTAGAATATTTGTCCCTTTCCATTTTGGAGAAAGTGATTAAAATTTCAAGCATTTGATGATACTTTTGACATTTTGAGTCACTTGATTCTTGTATAATAATGTAAATGGTTTTACTGTTATAGTAAATAGTCGACCGGATAATGGGTAAATGATATATCTTATATATATACACACATAAACACCTTTACCAATTTACAAAGTCTGATTATGATGACAATAATGTCCTAGATATAATATTGTCAGAATTATTTTTATTTATTTTTGATTTTTCTCGTTAAAGAATTAAAGTTAAATAAAGAACTTAAATATAATTTTAAACAATGTAAATTAGTAAGGTATACAAGTAAAATGAGCATGATATGAGAAATAGTTTAAAAAAAGTTTAATTGTTTTGATTTCAGAAATAATTCTAATTTTAAAATTCATTATACAATTTCAAAATAATAACAAATAATTAAAATATTGCATTTGTAAAATCCATGTTTATTTAATTGTTTTAATATAGTAAGGTTAATTAGGTTAATCTTCCAAACATTTACATATATATATATATATATATATATATATATATATATATATATATATATATATATATATAATTTCTAAATTTATTAACTGTTTTTAATTTCCTGATATCTCTTTTTTTGTGATTTTTTTTGAGTATTTTACAGAAAATGGTTAAAGTCATTTTTGATAGTTGATATTATTTTGTTTGTTGTTTTTCTTTTTGTAATTTATAACATAAAACGATTAAACTTAAAGCCCAGATATAGGTCGAAATTATTCAAAACACCACTTGTTATCAAAGAGGTAAAGTTTTGTGATATCCATCTTGAGAATAATTTAATCATTTTATTAGAGAAAGAATATAATTTAAGTTTAATCTTATTTATCAGTTAAGCATTTAATATTTTAAAATTAATATATCATTCATTAACATGTTGGATGTGTTTTAGAACTGTTCTACATGATGGATCAGCTGTTTACGGATTGCAAATGATTATAAAATCAAAACTTAGAAAAGAAAATAGTATTGCCCAATTACATAAAGGAAATAATTAGGTCTTCTTTATTTATATGTTTTATCCTTTTTCTGGCTTCTTGCAAAACTTGAATTTGTTATAGAAATTTTTTTTATCAATAACATTTGGTATAAATATATTATACTGGAAAGTGACCTGTAATAGGTATTTTATGGTTATATGTAGTCTCGATCAATGACCACATCTAACCATAAATACAAATTTTTCCTTAATATTTTTCAATATCATTGGAAATTACAAGCCAGATAATTTATTTCCTTGTGTTACAATTTTGTTAATTATTTGTATTAACAAATAATTGTAAATAATATAATTCTTGCAAATAATTATAATGGTAAATAATATTAACAAATAATTGTAATTATAAATACTATTAGCAATTAAATATAGGTAATATTTTTTTGTCAGGCAGTACTTGGTTGACGACCCTCTACTGGTTTTGGATTATTGTAGAGTGTACAACGTCATGGACCTGGTCTAGCGCTGCTGGCCTTTGGGGGCATGCAACAACAACAACAATATTTTTAAAGTAAAGTAACAAATTATTGCTTATATTTATTATTGATGGCTATTTTGCTAATATTTCATTTTATACATTAGCTTTGAAGATTGTGTTTTTAACATCTCCCCACTCCAATGTAAAGTGTACCTATTTAAACTATAGTCCAGAATCAATAACTTATTTTCTAATAATATTGGATTAAATATAAATTTAATACTTTGTGTAAAATAAAAATTATAAAGTTATGTAAAACATTTTTACTTCTAAATAATTCATGATTATGATAATTACTTGTGATGTAAATTTACTGGGCAACAACTGGAATGCATGTATTCAAAATCTGAAAATCATTTGCATTAATTGATGTAATTTTTTTCATTAATCTGTAATCACAGGTGTATAAAAAAATAAATTCCATGTTAATAAGATTTTGCATAGAATATTGCATAAATAATTTGAAATTATCAATATGTTTTAAAATTCATCAATATTTATTTTAATTACTATGATTTTATAAACTTTACTTATCTGTAATTGTAGTTGTGTGTAAAAAATAATTTGGTAATCATTGATGAATATTTTATTAACCATTTTTTATTAGTTCAAAATGGTTTTTTAAAAGCATGAAATACAAAGTGTATGTTATAAATTAATTACATTCTATTATAACCTTGAAAATGTAAAATTCTGCTTAAAACATTACATTGAATTTTTGAAGTCTATACTATCTATAGAAGTCTATCTATCTATAGAATTTTTGAAGATGTTTAGAATTTCTATTAAGTCATTCAACTGAAATTGTTTTCATATAACCTAATTATTTGTCTCTATTTTTAATCAAAGAATTGTCAGAATTGATGAATGTTGATTTTTCATTTGTTACTTAATGTTATTTATTATAATGTGTATGTATATTGAAATATCAATATGAATATAAACTATAAAACTAAACTCTGGCAGGACAGACCACATGGGCCAAGGCCTACAGTGCCTATTTTCCTGACCAAGAGCCCCTGGGCTGCGAAGCACATGTCCCGATTAGGTGCTCAGCATAACGTAAAACACCCAGTGTTTAGTTCCCAAGCATGCTCATTGTGGACATAATGTTACTAATAACCATTCTCCCTTTTTTAAAGAGATAAAACTAAAATTAAGTAAAAGATTCCATCATAAAAGAATTGTATTAGTAATTTTTTTATGAGTTATTAATTCTGAATGAAAATTGACATTATTATAGGCATTCACAACCTATTCAAGTGCTTGGCTTGTTTTGCTTTGACTGTAAATTTAATTGTAAAATATTGTAAGTTTAAAAATAGTTGTGTTGGATTCTCCTTATTCAAATAATTAATACTGTGAAATAATACCTAAATACTAGAAAATAAGTGTTATGCATGAAGTTTCTCCTAATTTATATAAACAGCTCAATTTTTTTCTGTTTTTTACCTGGGCTGTTATTAACATCCTGCTGTTTCTATTTTTGTAATTAAATTGAATGAGTTTAATAATTCTGTTTTTTTTTATTTTCAGACTATTACAACAAAGTGAAAATATTTACAAAAGGAGAAATTTGTTCCAGAGTACTAATTCGGAAGGTGGACCACACAAATAAAAGAAAAACTTGTAAATTAAAAATGTTAAAAAAAATTTGCAAAAATTATTTTCAAATCTAAATAAAAATAGATATTTTTTTTATTTTCAATATTATCATAAATAAAAAATGTTAATTCCATTAATGTTTAGACATTTCACTTATATATGGCTTTTGTTGTGTTAATTTTTATAAGTAATAAAAAATCTCAATCTTATCCTTTTGTATCATTTTTCTCAACATCTTGTTCATGGAGACATTTCACTTATTTATGGCTTTGTTTTCTTAATTTTTATAAGTAATAAAAAGTGTTAATCTTTATACTTTTTATCATTTTTCTCAACATCTTGTTGCATGGAGTTAATTGATTTGGAAAATAATTCTATAAAATTATCATAAAACTGGAATTCTTTTATACATTCAAGTTCAGTTTTAGCAATAAATTGACACTTGCTTGCACAAGAATTTTTTTAAAAAAATTTATAAATAATGAAATTCTGTAATAACAAAAATTTTAAAAATAGAATATAAAAGTTATTTAAATAAAATTTAGATTAAAATAAAACTATAAAATTTAGATAGCATTTTCAAAAAAAATGATTTTAAATATGAGTTAGTAATTCATATTTTTTTAATCTTTATATAATTAAGAACTATAAAAGCACTTAATGATATTTGACAATTACATGGATAACAATTGTCTTTTAGAATCACAAAAATATATTCAGTATTAATTTGATGGATTTCCATATTAACTTATACAATATTAACATAAATAATGAATTCAATATTTATAGAAATAACCATAACCAGCCCTACGTCGGTGAAAGCGGCTATTGTCGGCCAAACGGCAAAGGGCCGATGGATAACCGTATATGGGCACGAACTGGCAATTACATGGGCCACATGCGGCCAATATGGCATTGATGGCCACCCGGCGTTGGACCAACAGCGGACCGTACTGCCGGCCCAGCAGCAATGACGACGACCACTTTATTGACGGAGCCGACGAGGCCAAATAGCGGCGGGCCGCTGCTGGCCAAGACGGCTGACAGCAGCGGCCCGATGGATGCCCGGCATCTTTGTGTTTGCTGGGTATATATATATATATATATATATATATATATATATATATAATTTATGATCTATTATGTAGCATTTATTTACCATCCTTTGCCTATTAATATCCAAACAGATTTTTCATTTATTTGTTCTTCAGACTTTTTATTGACAAAGTTTTTTTAAAATGTTTAATAAGACCACATTATATTGAAAATGTTTAGGGAAACGTTTCTGCACTCAAAAAATTACTATGATTGCCTTTATATAAGTATTTGTTACGAAATTCTCTTAGGAATATATTTTAATAAAAGTAAAATAATCATTTTATGTCACAAAAAAACCTAAGTGATTAAAATCTTAATCGTGAAAGAATATATTTTTATTGAAAATTATTTCTAGGTTCCCGAATTATGCATGGCATAGAATGATACAAGAATAAAAAATAAATGTATTAGTCATAAAAAATAATTATTTTGTTATGAATAATTTGAAATATTTATCCAATATGGGAATGGGACTCTTAAATTTCTTACCACTTAGATACACATTGCAATCTCAAATATCTGAATTAATTCAAATTTTTAAATATTCTTATCTAATGATTCCCGGTATATTATTTAAAGATCTATAGAGTTTAATAAAAAGATTGAATCTATAAAAATTTACAATATTCATTTGAATTAGTTTTTTCTATGATATAACTATAATTTTTATGAGCAAAATGGGAAAGAAGATTTTTTTAATACCAGAGATTTAATAGTAACGTCTTAATTCTTTTTTTGAAAATCATATTCATCAATGGATTACTATATGTTAACTTAAAATATAAGAGAATTTCCGTACCCTATATTTTATGTTTTACGCATATTTTCAAATGAATTTTATGATAAATTTTCGAATTCAAATAAAATTATGAATATAACACAATTATTACTGTATTAATATGAAACATATTAATTGTATTTTATTGTCTAATTATAAGTATTACAATATCATTTTTTCAAATTTAATTTAGAAGCATTTCTAATTCCTTTCATTTATTCTGTTGAATGAACAAGTTAAAAGAGTATCTTGAAGATTATCATTGTATAAAAGAAATTGTGTATTGGAAACAAAAAATCTTCTAAATAGAAGGTGAGTTGGCTGCTTAAACAAGTTCAATGAAAATGGTAATAGGATTAGAAAGGAGACAATGTATAGATGCTGAAACCGTAACGTCGGTCCATGCATTATTCCTTATTTAAAGTTTTATCATTCTAATAAATGTTTTGAATAAACTGTGTGGGGGTCCCAATAGTATAAAATTTAAGTAAAAATCTGTTAACAATGCGATGAATTCGTCTAAAATATTATAATTCTTTCAATTTTTTGTATTTTTTTATTTCCTCAAATATTTCCTTTCTTATATAAAACTTCAAAAAGTAACTCAAATAAAGATTTTTTTATCCATTCCATAGTTTAAAATGATTTATACATAATTAATTTAAATAGGCTTTAACAAGTCTTTTATCGATAAGAATACGAATATTTTATAACATTTATTAAAAAATTCAATGATCTAACATAAAATGTTAAAATTTATTGGAAAATTTACAAGATATCTCGATTTCATGGAATAGATGGGCATTTAATATCTTCAACATGTACAACCCGCCAAATATAGCAAACGTTCACGTAGAGTTTCTTTGACTTGACCTCCATATTTCTTGATGATTTTGATTCCAAGCATTCATTTTGGGGATGTTCAACGAATAGTAAAGGCTGTGATCTTTTGGATGCTGCTGACAATAAGGCTTTCAGTTTTCTGAACAATTATACTCTTACTCATTCGTATTTTATCTATGGCACTTAATAGGATTTGGAAATTTTCCTTGTCAGAACTGAAATTCCCATACAATATGACTGGGCTATACTTGATATCACTGACACATTCTAATAAATTTGCTGGCTATCATAATTATAAAGTCTATGATGGCTCACTTATATAGATAGCTCACTTATATTATGGTGCAAACGAGCCTCGGACTGTACCTTTTGGTTAACGGGTTTCAAATACTTGCCCATCACCATGTGCCTCGTAATTTTGAACCAAGGTCAAGTGATGAGGTAACCCTCCTCTCCACATCCACGCCACACCAATAGAAGGACTTTGGACGTCACATATTAATATGGACACGTCCTCAATCCACGGAGCTCCAGCAACCCAGTGAAGGATTCTACGCCGTGGTCACCCTATGATGGCTCACAGGAAGATTTGGAATTTTAAAAAGGAAACATTGCAATTAGTACAATCTGCTTACAGAAAGAGCACCTGGTACGAAGACATTCCCTGACGATCTGGATCAGAAGTGGCATGCCCTCGAACAAGATATTTTCCAAAATTCCTATCAGTCCATTCCTGGGGGTAACTAAAAGCACCTGATATATTGCTTGCAATATAAGGATCCTGGGTTAAGACCCTTCATTCTAAAGAAACATGCATGACACAAAGCATTCTCCAGGTGTGGTTGTAGCGGCACTACCGACAAAGTTGAATTCAAGAGATTTAATGCTGCTATTAAACAGCTATATAAATTAATCATAAAAGGAAAGCATGGAACAATTTACATAGCAACATAGAGTCGGAGCTGTTAAAATAAAATTATGGCACCTAGCCAAATCCCTTAGTCATATTTAGTCTCAATCTGTGGCATTTAACACTGTTCTCGCTCCATACAGCAAAATCCCTCAAGATGACCTAACTGCAGTCAAAAAGTTTTGGGTGATAATTTAAAATATTACTATTATAATTTCGCTTTGATCTTTAATCAAAGCGAAATTATTGTCAAAAATAATTCCATATAATTATTCACAATGGACGCACTTCCAGCACTGGTAATCTTGTTTTCATTGATAAATTTTCTTTGAATGAACTCAAGGCTGCATTAAAAGCTATGGATATGAGTAACTGGTTCTGACGTTATCCATGACACTATGAATGACCGCTTAGGATGTTTAGGTAGATAAATGATAAGCGATAAGGATAAGATAAGGGTTAAAAAATTTAAACTTTCTTCATAGATAAAAAAAATATTATTTTTTTTTAAATCTAAATGGATTATTTCCTCAAATTCCATATTGAAAGTTTTTGTATTTTTAGAGTTTATATGATATTTAGAAACTATTAAAATCAATGTAACATAAGAAGGAAGAAATCAATAAAAAGGCACTCACACTTCTTAAAAAGGTACTTTAAATGTACTTTTTCTATGCTCGTGTGTTTTTATTAGTTTACTGACACGAATTACTTTACAAATAATTTTCGATATGGATTACTACTGAATGTTCTTCTGTCAGCATTGATTGAAATATAATGCTAATTTTCCTTTAACACATTTCCGGAATAAATAACCGATACGTTGCAATCATCAAATTTGCATAAAAATACGGTATTATAGATATGAAAAATGCACTTTAGTTCCTACATAAAAAATATAAAAAAGTGTGATACAAATGAATGTAAAACGTATATTTGCATTTCAAAACCACGTATGAATGCTGGTTGATTATGAAAAAATTTATTTCTTAAGAAGAAAAAGTTTCAGAAAAATGAGTTTAGATTGTTTGGTTATGGATTCTATCAGTCATGTCTGTAGTTTTATGAATAATATTGTAGATAGAAGCCATATTAATTTTTACATGTACTGTGTTAAGTCACTTTTAGACTGAAGCAGGAGTTTCAGATGACTTGTCCCTCCATTTGGCGAAAATTCACAAATAACTCAAATAACTTGAAGGGAAATATCAAAAATAGCAATACTGGTGACAAGTTCTTTTCAATCAATCCTACGAAAATTTTTAGTTCACCAAATTTGGCATAATATGTGACGAAAATTAAAGCATTAACGCCATAAAAAAATCATTGAAAATATTATTTTCTGCTTCTTCAAAAACTTGCTAAGTTAAGCATTGTCAGGATCAAATAACTCCTTGGGGGTTTTAGAGTGTGTTTATTTAGTGTCATTTATTTTCTTTTTCCATTGTTGTGCAACATCTGAGTTCAATGAAGAAAAAGATTTACAGCTCAATATTGAATTTAAGCGCTTTTGCCATTTTTTTTTTGTAAAAGAGTCTCGTTTTAACGATTCCAGCACTCACAGATCTATTTGTCTCCATCGACTTTCTTTTCCATTAGATATTCTTGATAATTTCAAAAATTCATGGAAAGGAATACAATTACGTGACAACTGCTAGCTATTCATAAAAATAATGTGATTTTAAACTTTCAAAAGAATAGTTTTATGTAAATAAAAATTAAAGTAAACTTTCCGTTTGCACTATATTTTCATTTCTTTACTAAATTTTGTCATAAAAGGTCCTGAACTTTCTTTTCAATTAGATATTCTTGGTAGTTACGAAAATTCGGGGAAAGGAATACAATTACTTGACACATCTACTAGCTAATCATAAAAATAATGATTTAAACCTTTCAAAAGAGTAATTTCATGTAAATAAAAATTAAAGTAAAAACTATAATTTTTATTAACATTTGTCATACAAGGTCATTAATTTTTATAAATAAATAAATTTTTACTTTGGAAACATTCTTTATTTTTGTTTTATCCATGCTTGAATTTTTTTTCGCAAGTTAGATGCATTATTCTCATTTTTTATAAAAACTACAGCAAACAATTAAAAAAATTAAGCTTTATAAAATAATTTGTTGAAAACATATTTTAAAGATTTCATATACTTACTTAATACTAAATAATCGTAATTTAAACGACAATGTTTCAACTAAATTATCCTAATCATTATTTCTTAACTTTTTACATAGACTTATTTATATAAATTTCGGAGAAAGATTCGTAGCTGCTCATATCAAAAGTGGCTCTATTCTGATCTAATTTCTTATCAAAAATTAAATACATTATGGTGACATGAATTTCATACTTGAATAAGAAATTTTAATGAACTTGTACTTACAATTTCTGATAATTTACTACCAAAGCGTATTAGATGTATTTAAATTGTTGTGATTTGCTTTTTTTCATAATAAAGGCAAAACTAGAGCAACGTAAGCATTACATATTAAATACCTGTTAAATTAGCCTAAAATTTGTTTCTCAAAGCAACTAAAGGATATTGAGGTTGTGATTAATCTTACACCTGAAGATATTTTGTGTGTGTCTGTGTGTGTGTGGATTGATACATAATTCACAGGTGTCGTGGATAATATGAGATAAAAATGACATTTGTGTTGGCAAAAGAAAATGGGTTTCATTAAACATTTTGTTATAAAAAAAACTGCACATTGGAGAAAGGAAAATATAAAAAGGTGTTTCCATAAAAGAAAATGGATTTTAGTGGAGTACATGCTTACTCCAGTCGGCTAGCAGCGTTGAACACTATTGAGGTATCGAGTCAATAAGGCTATAATTGAGGGTAAAGGTATTCTGTCCTTCTCCTCCAGAAGAGTTCTTCCCAGTTTTTGTAATGGTGGTAAGCGTCCAGTAACTCATCCACTTAGAATATCCTAAGCGTACCTTGTTGGGTTTATGCCAAGGGAACTCGCTGTCCATTCGATTCGTATGATTCCTTTCTCCGAAAAGAAATCATTCGCTAATCTAGCATAATGTGGCCCGCTGCTTTCGTCCATTAGCAGGAAGTTATCTGCAACTATTGCAAGCTACCGATGAGACCAACTTTCAAATGATATCACGATAAGTGTACTCATCAACAGAGTTACCAACATAGATTATCACTACCATCGCCACAAACCTGACACTTTCTCGCATGAACGTAGGATTACTTCTAACACCCCGTTCTCACTCAGATCAAAATATGTCTATCGTCTAGAAGAGGAAGAAAATGGGATTCATCACAGAAACGAGTATTGCGTCACTCATTTCTCCTTCGGTTCACATAATATGTTTCCCACTGTTTAATGCCTTGCTGTTTATGTAACTCATACCACTTATCTGCGCGCATGTAGCCGTATAGCAAGAAAGCGGTTTTGTAGTGTTTGAATATGGAACAATTTGTATTTCTTCTTTTGTCAACAACTTATTTTTATTTAATAATTAAATAAGAATGTAAAAGAAAGAAAAACAATTAGTCAAATAATAATGAATTAATTGTTTAGCATTATATATGTATATATATATATATATTATATATTATTGTATATATATATATATATATATATATATATATATATATATATATATATATGCACGTGGAGCAAAAAGTTGCAACTGTTTCTTAAACATACAAAAATAGATCAAAAGATTCTCCTCTAAAATACTAGTCAAAATCTCTATCAAAATAATATTTTTAATGAAAATAAATAAACTGTTATTAATAAAAATATTTTTAATTAAAGAATTGAACAAAAACTAGTTAAGGTAAGGATTTTTTTAGAAATAAAATAATCATTTTCCCAAGGTTCTATAAGTCTAATTAGATAGGGGTTTAATAAAAGTTAAATTTAAATATTTTTCAGTGTATTTTTAAATAGAAATTAAGTTATACAGGTTTAAATTAATAAATCAGTTGTTCATATCTCTTAATCTCATTTAATAAAAGCTTTTTGTATTTGCACATAAAAATTAGTTTTGTTCACCGAACGACATTAATGAGTTAAGTTCTTAAATATTTTGCACTAAGTTGCATAAGTCTAAAATGTCAGCTTTTATATGAAATACTTTTATTAATAATAAAATAATTGTATACACATTAAGGTAGTGTATTCTATTAATAAAAAAACTGAACTGTTTCAGCTTTATTTCTTAAAATATAATTTTACGTAAAATCTAGAAAATATTGATTTTAATCAAAATGTCACAGTCTTCTTTGATAATTTTTTAAGAAATATTTCAGGCAAAGAATGTTAGAATGTTTAATGTTTGTTTCTAAATTCTTCATTCTGAAACAAGACTTATTATGGTAATTAAATTAAAATAAATACGTAAATGTAGATCATTTCTTTTACGTATTTTCATTTCTTGTAATAAACTAATTTTAATTTCGTTATATATACCCAATAGCTTTCTTTTATTCTTAATTGTAAACTAATATGTAATGATGTGGCATTTAAATAAAATAAATAGCTTATTCAATTGAATTTAATTGATTAAGCAGTTTTTCTATGATTTATATTGTGAGAATGTACAAAATACATTGAGAAATGTATTTTATCTTCCGTAAATTAAATCTATAAATATCGGAATTTATTTTCGTAAATTTATGTCTATAAGTAATCCTAGTCTTATAATGATAACTCTAGAGTCATTTACACAAATTATTAAATATTCAATCTAAAGTTATGTGATTGTAATCATCCTTAACAGATTATTAAATTATTAATTCAGTTTAAAGCTTATCATTCTTATAAATGACAACAATATTAACAGATTTCTTGAATTCATTTAACAGAGAGAGAAATAATCTGAATTTATCTACGTATGTGAATACCAACTAATGAATTTAAAAGTTTTTGAGATATTTGTAAATTATTAATATTCTCCAAAAGACTATTTTCAAATTTAAGCCATATTTAACCAATGCGATACAATACATATATTCAAAATATTGATTAACTGGTTTATCATATAATTCCTAAATTAGTACCTTGAGTTTCCTGTTAATATACATGAGTTTACTCTGGAGAGATCTATCCATATTTAAGCATGACTGCAATTGGATTCCTCAAATTGGAGAAACAATTGCAACGACACTAATGCAAGAGCTAGATTTTCATATAACTTGATTTATTTAAAAGTAAATTACTGCAATGTAAAAATAAAATAAAAATATTCCATGAAAATAAAAACGCATTCAGAATTAACATTATCAAAATGTATAAGGACACCTTTATGACTTTTTTTTCATATATCTATAGAAATATTGTATTTTAATGTATGATATATGTACTGTAAAAGTATATATATGTGCCTTCCATTAGATAAAAGTGATTAAATTAAAATATTATGTTCAATATTGCATTTAAAGATAAGGGAGTTTTAAAATCATAATCAAAATAACTTTTTTAAATGTAATAGAATAACTTGCTATATAAATGCATTTGTTATATTGTTTAGTGTAATTTAATTCAAGTCAAATATTTTGAAATTAATCTCGTTGATTTATCAAGAACTGAATTTTGAAAATTATTTTTAATTAATGCTACGAAAAAGAAAACTGGATCCTTTAAATAAAAATTTTAGAGATAAAATTTAAAATATATTTTACAATCATATACAATGGGAAATTAAGTTTTTGGTGTCGTAAGTATTACAAATAATATCACACGGTTAGTTTTTAAGCATTTCTTTTTATCAAACAACATCTATGTCATAAACAAAAAACACAGATACAACACAATACAAAAGCATTAGAACAAAACAATTCTCTCAGACATCTTCGAGCAGCAGCAATCACTAGAGCTTACCTAATACTGTGTCATTTCTTTTTTGACCGTTAGAGCGTTGTTCTGTAACAGTTTTTAATTTTAAAAGTAGACTTAGAAAACTTCACTTTTGAGCAATTGAATAACATGCAGTCAAATAACAATTAATAATAGAATTTTATTTTAAAATATAATTCAAATTTAAACTATCAAAAATTAAAATATCTCTATTGCATACGGAAGATTTTTTTAAGGAGATAAGATTTTAAACACGAAAAGAAGGTAAGATTTTTCAGGAACGAGGGTAAGGATTATAAGAAAGTATTTTTTTTATCTTAATATGATAAAAGGATAGAAAAATACATCATTAAATTCAGCTTGAAGTAAATTTGAATGTGCGTTCGTGCATATATGTGTGCATACATATTATTTAATGCCCGAACATGACAGCAATTCAATTTTGTGACTGACTGTAAATTTAAAAAAAGAAATCACATGGCATAATATTTTCTAAGAAATTTCTTCTTTACGAATATTGTAGTAACTTCATATAGCAATAATGCATAGTATAGAGTGGCATATGCTTTGCACCTCAGGGCTGTGTGCCTAGAAAACAGATATGGTCACTTTAGGCCTTGCCCTTTGAGGTTGCAATGCCACTGAGTATATTTTGTCTGGGATGCTTTTGGATTAGCCTGCATTCTACTTGTTGTTTTTGCACCAGCATGCTTGCCTGTACCCTCAATTGAATTCTGCCAATTAGATAGAAGCAGCGAGGTGAAGTTTTTAGTATTTTGAAGCAGGGATCAAGCAGATGACCCTCAGTACTTGAACTGCCACTCCCAGAGGTATCATTTCACTTGGAGGACATTGCAACCACACCCAGTTTTAACATGCCCCAGCAACCATTAGTGAACACAGATCTACAACAGCCTTTTCCAGCCTTGGAGTACCATACTGTTAAAAGGCTTATTAAGTCAAATATAGCCTCCTATCGTAGAAATGTTTACAAAATGTGTATATAGGGGAAAGCATGGGCTTCCTTACAAACAAACCCTATTCCGTGTAACCTCCACAGAGCTGTGGGAGTGTCAAATTTTCGCCTTAAAACTGGGCATGATTATCTGCAAAAACACCTTCACCATTTGGGTTTGAAGGACTCTCGAATCTGCCCTTTTTGTGGACTAGAGGACATGACTGGTGACAACCTTTACACTTACCCTGGACTTTCGGACGTCACAGTTAGAAATTCTGTGGAAGATGACTTTTCATTCACCTCAAGATTGTATTGGGCTGCCCGACAGAGACTGATGGTTGAAAAACCATGGTCGGGCATAGGATAAAAAAATAAAAAAAATAAAAAAACCATTAGTGAACACGTCGGATCATCGGTTACGCCGGAATTCACTACCTTCCGATAAGGAGAACCGATCAAGTCACTGTGATTTCTACTTGTTACATTATACTTCATTACTTAGGCTGATGTCACATTTTACTACTTCTTAAAAAGATCTTGTTTACATTTTCTGTACCTTGAACAGTATCTAATACATTTCTGATATGTTAGCCAATGGGCTTCTCTACTTTCGAGGTCTTCGCTACACTATGTTTTAGCATAATATGCGTACTTTCTTGACTTTCTATAATGCAATCGATTATTTCATTTTTGTTCTATACAACATAGTCTCATGATAACTTTCTCGCTTTAATTGAAATTATATTATCACTGATTGTATAGTAGTAGTCCCAACAAATTATATTATTGTATAGTAGTAGAAATTATATTATTGTATAGTAGTAGTCCCAACAATCACTAATCACTAGATTCAATTAATTTCGCAAAATATTCATATTTCAGAACTTTCTGTACTTTTACATCTCACCCTCACATTCACTCGAATCCATAGAAAGACGGAGAAAAGCTGTTATTACGATCAGAGTTAGCAACTGTTCTAGGTAATGATTGCTTAAGATATACACTAAATTTTCTGAAAATTTAATGGTGGCTATCTTTCACTATAATGCATGCATCCAATAAACGTAACTGATTAGCTGAAAATTCTCTGGTGTATAAAATGTAATGGAAAATAATGAAAATATCTGAAAACTTATTACACTTTTGTTTCTTATTAAGCTTTAAAAATTCAGTTTTATAAAACTAATGAATTCATAATATATTAATTCATTTTCATTCAATATAATAATCTTTCATATTAAATTAAAATCTTGATGTGTTGAAATAGTATTTAGCAATTATTAATATAAAACCCAGAAATAACATTAAATACTTTATTAATAATCTGAATAGATAATTCTGTGATGAATCTAATCTGCTTTTATTTAAAAATACATTTCTTATTGTTTTTAAATTATGTTCAATGTGATTATTTTTAAAACTTTTTTTACTCATATTAGGTAAAGTTTACTATATTTAAACTACTAAATATTGTACTGACAAATAACTATTAAGATAGAACACTTTCATTATATTTCTAATTATATGAAATTTCTAATTATATAAATATTTCTAATTATATGAAATATCGCATTAAAATTTATTTCTTTTTGGATAAGAATATTTATCTTTTCTTTGTCTTATTAAAATTCTTTATAATATACGTTTTGTTTAAGAACTTTAATATTTAAATGGATGTTCCAAAGTATTTATTTTTTCCTTTACGTTGACTTTAAGATGATTTCATCTTAACTCATGATTTTGTATTAGTTTCTCATAAAATTTATAAGAAATACATAAGAAAATATATATCACTTATTATACCCTTGTTTTTCTTATTACTTTTTTAAAAGTTTAAAAATTTTAAAAATTATATTCAATCTTTAATGACTCTTTTAAACCATACAAAAGTTAATAAATGCTTTTCTACCTTCAATAAAGGTAGATAAATCCAAAATATATTTTAATTGTCCAACATTATCGCTCACTGCAATAATGAGTTCAAGAACATTTTTTCTATAATAATAAGAGATTTAGATTGGAAAAATGTTGCGGTATGTATGTTTAAACTTTTCCAATTATTCCGTTTAAAACTCTAAATGAAACAATGTTTAATTATCATGAGATAAAAGTTATATTTTGAATAATATATTTCTCTGAATATAATATTCTGAATAATATATATCTAGGAAATGAGTTACAATATTATTGGCAGAAGTAAAAAATTAAAGTAAACTTATGAGGATAGATCTCTTAGTTAAAGTGTACTAGGTAAAAATTTTAAAGAAGGAAATTAAGAAATATAAATAAATATGGTATTTTTATAAATATTACTATTAATTTTTTTGTTTGATAGATTAATTTAAAGCATCTTTTTGATGTATTTATTGAAAATAAACCAATCAATATCAAACATTCCAACGAAACAAGCAATAAGAGAGTTAAATATAGGAAAGTAATACTCGCAAAGAGAAAATATATCACATTAATCCAAAAACATTGATTAAAATTAAAATTAACGAATTTAGCATAACCAGTGCATGTAATTATCATAGAAATTTCAATACATAAGAACACTTAAAAATGTATAAAAATTACTCAACCAATTCTACGTCTCTCTTGACATGGCATGTAACAGTTACTACATATCACATATATCAACATAAATATAAAAAGTTGACCGTAAGATGAGTTATGACTATGAGCTATTTTTCAATTGATACGGGGTAATTAATTCTTTTGGAAAAGTTATGCAACAATGAAATAATAATAATGTTCATGTTTTCTTTGAAAATTTAAAGTTTATGGAAATTAAAAAGTGAAGTTTACAGTATAGGAATTCATAGCAAATCAGAATTATATATATTAACAGATCTAAAACTTCATTTTTTGCTGAAAAAATAATGATTACATAACATTTTTACAGAAAAATATTGAACTTTTATCACTAAAAATAGAATCATTCAATCCAAAACATAAAGCAAAATTAGTGGACTGAATTTGTACCACATTTTCATTTGCTATACATGAATATATATATATATATATATATATATATATATATATATATATATATATATATATATATATATATATATATATATATATATATATATATATATATGTATATATATATATATATATATATATATATATATATATATATATATATATATATATATATATATATATATATATATATATATATATATATATATATATATATATATATATATATATATATATATATATATATATATATATATATTTATATATATATATATATATATATATATAAGTCTCCTCGGTAAAAATAAAAGCTATGTGTTAATTCTTTATACTGGTAAAAAATTTCATACAGCAAGAATATATTTGATTGAAAGGTATATTAAATATATATTAATTCAAAATAATGCTTAAATAATGGAAAATCTTTAGTTACTCTTTTAGGCACTTTCCATTGTTAATAAATCTAAAGAAATAAAAACACTCTCTATTAATTAATATATGAAAAAGCATTTAAGTAAAGTCATTAAATTCCTGTTGTTTTAACCCATACACTAATAACAAATGTTTCTCTATTTTCCCTCAACAGTTCAATTCTGTTAACATCAAATGAGATAACTCTCATTAAATGTAAGAAGGAATAAAAAAGTAATAATTCATGTACTTTTGTGTGTGTGATTTCATAATTTTGCCATTCCATAGCTTAAATCTATCCAAGGAGAATTAAATAAGTTTATTTCACACGAAAAGAATTTTGGTGTTATTAATATATCAAATTAGTTTAGAATTTTCATTCAAAATGAAATTGAATGAATTTAGAATTAATTCTTATACCATTGGAAATCACCACTGTGAAATTTAAAATTCTGTTTAGTAAATGTTAATGAATGATTTATTTTTTATATTCCAAACGATTGCTGTGTTGATTAAAGTACATTCAAATCTTTATTTTTTTAATTAAAACTGTAAATTACAAGTAACCAATTGAATTATTCAAATTTTAAAGATTAAGGTACTAAATTTTCCATAGATTAAAATGAGAATTAGAAAGTTACTGGCTATATAGTACAATACTCTGTGAGAGACAATTATTTGCATTACTTAAAACACTTGAAAATAATTTGCACGAACTGCGCAAAGAATTAACTGAAAGGTAAAAACTTTCTAAGTATTGAGTATTATCCGCTTAAAATTATAATCCACTTAATGAATAAAAACTGTTAATTATGTTACAGAAAATTAGATCTGTTTGGCGCAATGATATTTAGGAATTTCATAATCATTTTTTTACACTTTATTTTTTCTAAACAATCTGTACTATAATATATAATAATCTTCAAGTTACTTATGAAATTTAAATTTATTCTTAAATGGATTAGTCATACTACGTTCTATGCACTATTTTATTTTATATTTGTATTTGAGGAAATAATTTGCACCAAACGTGCAGTATATTGATTTTTATTCACTCAAAGAAATGTTGAATGATATTTTTGAATAAACAGTATAGGAAAACATAAAATTTAGAAAATAAATTAAAATTTTTATTACATTTAGAGTTTCGTTGCATTTCAGCCAAGTTATCAAGATTCAGGAATGCATACATTTAGAATTTTAAACTAAATATTTTTCTTTCTATGAGTTCCAAAAAAGTATTCTATTAAAATATAAAATAATAAGGCATCAAAAAATTTAAAAACAATTTGTAATTGGAGATTTACAAGACAATAATAAAGATTAAAAATGACTAAGTATAAAAATAATGATAAATATTGATAAAAATAAAAATGAGGATTTATGGATAAAACATATGTGAGCACACCTAATTAATGCTTTAAGTTTTTAAAGTATATGGCAACGTTAATATCAATTTTTATAAAAACAAATGTATATGTCTCTGATATTATGCATTTATTTTTAAAAAGTAAATTTTAAAATGAGTATTTATGTATATTTTCTAAGTTTCTTTCTCAAAATATGAAGAAGAACTCGTTTATTCAAAAACATATTTGAATAAATCAATATTTTCAGCAAAAATAAAATCTAAATTTAAAATCCTTAATCATTTGAAAGATACAGTTGCCATACCTTTAATTCAAGTCAAAAGATTTAAATTATTAGAAAAAGCATTTCTTTTAATCTCTAATACTTTATTTTTTATTCTTGTATTAATCTATGTCACGTATAATGCGGAAGCATAGAAAATATTTTCAATAAATATTATTCTTTTACGAATAATATTTCAATAACTGAGGCTTTTTTGTGACATAAAATGTTTATTTTATTTTAATTAAAATATTCAAAATTGAATTTCATAAGTATTTAGGTATACGAATTCAATCATGATCATTTTATGAATGCAGAGACATTAAGTGAAACATTTGCAATGTTTTGTTATGCAAAATATTATATAATTTTCAATTTAACTTTCTCAATAGAAGCGGAAAAATTGGTTCAGAAATCTTTCATATGCAGATAAATATTATATATATATATATATATATATATATATATATATATATATATATATATATATATATATATATATATATATATATATATATATATATATATATATATATATATATATATATATATATATATATATATATATATATATATATATATATATATATATATATATATATATATATATATAAAGTAATATATTACATAGTTTCATTCTTTCAATAGTAAAATTTATATTTTTATTAAATCTATATAAAAATATTTAATTTTAATGATTTGTGTAAGTCGTCTAAAATTTTTTTCATGTTGTCATTAACTCGTAGTGGCATAGTTAACCAATGAAGTCGTGCTCATTTTACAGCTTTCTGTATATGTGTAGTTACACATGAGCAGACAGTTAAATTTATTCTTTTTATTCAGTACCGAGTGTGAAAATCAAAATAAAAATCCTTCGCAGACAGCGTGTGGCCGACTTGCAGATGTCAATGCTTCTGAACAAATAAGTGGACACGTATAGTAAAATTTATAATAAATCTTCATTTTTTCTCCTCCTTCAAATTGAGTATTAAAAGATTTTTCATCAAATAAGCAAGCATGGTTTTTTTAATAAAATAAGAAATAATTTTAATTGTTTTTTTATCATAAAAATTCTTTGTTAAAAATTATTTTTAAGTTAAACATTAATGATAAAAGTTCATTGATAATAAAAAAATTACACACTTCATTACTTTTCATATAATGTTTTATCACCTTAACAAAGATACTTTACTTTTTATCTTGGAATGATTTTTTTTTTTTTTTTTTTTTTTACAAATGAGAAATAGAAAAGTTAAATCTATGTATAATACAAACAAGAAAAGCTTTGGAAGAAAAAAAACATATTAAGCTTCATTAAAATTGGTACAAAGTATTAAAAATAAAATCATTAAATAATCAAGATGATATCATAAAATACGATTTTTTTAGGTTTGTAGTAACAGTTACCTTTTACTAATCATATAATAATATCAATAAATTTAAATTTCCTTTTACGAAAATCTGAGTTTCTCTTAATAAAATCAACATATCATTAAGGTCTTCAGCAGCATACAAACACATTTCCCAAAGACCTTTTAATAGACTTCGCTTTTGTTTTTACTTCTTAATAAATAATGAAAATAAAAGATTAAATGCCATCACATTATAGCATTTAAAGCTTATCTATACACACAGTTTAAATTCATTTTCAATTAAATTTTACAATTTTTAATTTTATCATGTATATTATCAATTTTATATTTAATGGTTATGTATGGTTATGGTATGCAAAGACATAATTTCGAGAGTTGATTTTTAAAAATTCAGAAATGCAAATTACTATTACTTAGTTATATAAATTAATATTAAACGAATTATTGTCATTTTTGTGTTAATATTGTTAATTTACCGTAATGAACCTGACTATATTAATGCTTTATTTCATTTTTATGCTCATTTTTTGTAATAAATTTAAATTTCATTTCTATTTTATTGATGATCTCTTTTGCCTTTTATTATTTATATTTCTATTGTATACTTTATGTATGAAGATGGTGATGTTATGAAACTAACCTTCTAAACAAGAATTCAAAACTCTAATAACTAAATATACAAAAACTTTAGGATATAATATAAAAAATATATTATGATACTCTAAACCGTGTCATATTAAATATATCTCATAAATTTTTGAATTGTGTAAGAATCTAAAATATTTTTCACTGATTATGATACTCTTTAACAGAAAAATATTCTTTCTAAAATCAATTATGTAAATCCAATGCAATCACACATTTATTTTTATAATTTCTTTTTAATATTTAAAAAGACTAATTATTAAATGGATAAAGTTGCTACAAAATTTAAATTAGAAAGTAACATTTCTAACTTACTAAAAAAGCTCTGATGTGTTATTTTCAAATAATTATTTAATTATTAACACTAGAATCATTTCTTGGGTTAAGAATTTGATTACAGTTTTCTTCACATCTAAATTTTTATCAAAGTTATAAAGTCTTGAGCCTAGAAGGGATTTGGTGCATCTTGTGTGAATCAAAGACTTTTTATTTTATTTCCACTTCTAAATACATTGGTTTAATATACTAATCTTGCAATTAGAATCAATTCATTGTAGTTAATTGTTAGGGTATCATGTTAAATTTTAAACTAAAGATTAAATTATTCTTTACCAATTAGCTAGAGAATATAGATATTATAGTAATTATGTAACATTCTATTCCTGAGTTAATTCATTTAATTTAATTTTAACTTTATTTTGTTGATTTTTTAAATAATGCTTCACATTATAACTTCCTTTTGATACTAAATTACTTTTTTTTAATATTTGAAAATTATAAATATTTTAAAATTAAATTCTTACTTATTAATTCGTAAATTGAGACTATATTAGAAAATTTATCATGTGTACTATGTAATTCTGCATATTAGATAAGCACAATACAAAATTGTCAGGGAAAAAATGTCTAAAAGTAGTTTAAAATGGAATTTCATAAAAATACGCGATCAGAACATTGTCACAGAGGATATTAAAATTTTCCTTTTGTCAATATTTTCTACAAATGAAAAATCCCAAAAATATTATTTGTAGCTATCATTTGTATAAATGAAGAGCGCCTAGCAAATAATCATTGTAAATAACTAGAAATCAGCATGTAATTTTAGATGACAAAATTGTAGCAGTAGGCTTAACGGTGTTTCCACTTTAGAACGAATGTATACTTGTTCTACAAATTACATATTTTCAAATTTATTACATACATTATTCATATCCAATTGTTAAGAAAATGTACAGATCCTTTTTAGATGAGAGTGCTATAAGAAAGGCATGAGATAAGTAACTAACAGTAAAATGTGTCGGTATTTTATGATTTATTGTAAATTTTCAAAATTGGTTTTAAGAAAAGAATATTTTTTCCTTCATTCAAATTTTTATTAGAATATACTAGTCCCAAATAAACACGTTTGTTTGATATATTTAAATTAAAAATTTATGCATTCTCACACTTAAAACTTCCGTAATTTCACGCTTTTATTTTGAATATCAAAAGAGGAAATGTATCAGAGTTATTATAATTTTAAAATAATTGAAAATCATTTAAAACAGCATTATTGATTATTATGGAACTTTTAATAAGCATTTATTTATAGCCTCTATTATCATTTCATTCAATAAATACAGCTATTTAATATCCATTAACCATTGTATATATATGAATACTGTTCTTATCCATAAAATGCTCCCTATTATATAAATATTATTTATACAAAATAGATAGTGCTTTTTCAAACACACGAAACTAAATTCATAATTTATTATATAAAAAATAATCAGACAAATAGAATTTTCAGATTTATTTCAATATATAAAACTTATATGAGTACTTATAATCAGTATCTACTAAGCGGACAACCACAGAATAAACTTTTCTGTGCAATATTACATCAAACAACCCTATGTTACATATATATTTTATAAAATTCACTCTTTATTCAATTTTAAAATTATTTTCAAAATTGAGTTCAATTTAAATGTTATGAATATTGTTTAATAAATGATTCGAATACAATAAGAGTAGAATGAAATTTCGTTATTTGTCAATAAATAACACTTAGTTTATCATTCTGTTTTTGATTTACTAAGTCCGACATTGAAAATGTAACACCAAGGAAAAGTGACCAGAAAATTATGCAAATTTCAAAGTAGAATCAACTGTTGTTTTGTTACTAATGACACTTGGACACGCCAAGCTCGCTATGCCTTTAGCTATGCGAATTTAAGTCAATTGGGAGCGTCTTTCGTTTGAATCAGAGCACCATGCTCTACACACATGCCATAGGTACCCGTTTATAGGGTAGGCAACCATTCACACCTCATTCATACAAGAAAAGGACAAAGACAGGATAGATAGAGAGAGAAAGTACATCCATGCCCCAACCGAGATTCGAACCCAGGACCTCCTTATCCGCAGTCAAGCACGCTGACCACCAGACAAGTTGGGCGGCGTAGAGTAATCTTACGCGTTATTGAAATAATTATAATGCGCAGCTCCCCATTGCGCATGTAGGCTAAGATATAAAGTAAGAAACTGGCAAAGTGGTTAATATTGATCCGTTATTACTGCTTGGAAAATAATCGTTGAAAGCTTGTTAATGTTGCAAAGAAAGCCTGTAATTGCAGAGATCGCCAGGCCATCATCACGGACTGAGTTCGAGAGGGCAAAGGAGTATACGAGAGGCATGTTGATCGGAATAAGAAGAACAAGTTTGGCTTAACGGCAAACCGCAGCAGATACCTGGACGCATCCATAGTGACGAAGATGGTTGAAACCAAGAAATTTGGAACGTTTTCGGGGAGCCAATTCAGAACAGAGTGACGTCAGCAAGGGGTTATAGGCGTGACGACGGAAGGCGATGGTGGTTCTACGAAGTACGTCTACCGAAATTCTGCAGGATGTACAAGACGCCCTGCCCTGGCTGCTAACATATGGAGCAGAACCATTTGTTCTCGATTGGTTGCTACTGGCGTGTGGTCATGTCGTCCGTTAAGAAGACTGCCCTTGACCCCACAGCATAAACGCCAACTGGAATGGTGCCATATCATAAGGATGTGGAAGAGGGTGTGGCACAGGTTCGTGTACTCAGATGAGCCACGCTTTTTATTCTTCAGTGATGGACGCCGCGAACGAGTATGGCGTCGTGTAGTGACAGGTCTAAACCTGCCGCAATTGTGGAACGCCCCACCCCGCAACAACGTGGCATCATGGTTTTGGATGCCGTTATGTACGATATTAGGTAACCTCTAGTTCATGTTCATGGCATTATGTCAGCCCAAATTTACGTGAATGATGCGCTCGGCCGGTGACGCTCCCCTAAATTCAAGGGATGCAAAATGCCTTTTATCAGCAGGATAACACCGGATAGCTTATTGCTCGCATCAAATAACATACCCAGCAAGGTACACATGTTTTCCTGGCCACAGAGCTCAGGAGAGCTCTCACCAATCGAACACATTTGGGATATGATTGAACGCCATTTGCAGACTCTGTCACTGCCTCCTTCAGACGTTCTTTCCAAATGATTGACACTGAAAGGTAAGCCATTCCTCAAGATACACCCCATACTCTCACTGATTCTGTGCTAGACGTGTTGCTTCGTGTATCGCCGTCCACGGTGGTAATTGACCAGACTTTGTTTTCGCTCTATTCAAAACAAATATCACTTATTATTCATTGCTGAATGACGTAACTAGGCAAACGATAGTTTGCTTTCTGTCTTTTTTTACATTATACTTTCTTTCTGGTCATATTTTTATATATACGTCACTTTCTGGCACTCTAGTTTGGTGTTGTATTTGCCATGTCGGGCAGTGTATTTGCTATATTTCTATAAAGAAATGCGTTTTAAAATAGTGAAGTCCAGAAATAGAAGCGATATGAAATGAGAGGTTAAATCAAATCTTTCTATAATAGTGATTTTGATTGGTATTGTAATTGAGAATTTAATAATTAAATGATGATACTTCAAATAGCCTTTTTAATACTTTTTACATTTTAAAAATCAGATATTAATATAAATTCTTCAAGAAAAATAGGCTTTTTAGATACAGATACAATAAAGAATACGAGTACATACTAATCAATAACATTATTTCTTAATTATCGACAAATGTATACATTTAGTAATATTTTTGTGTACAAGCTGAAATGGATTACCCTGTTTATAAGTTGCTTCATATGATATTATTAACATGTTTAGTCATAACAGTATTTCATGTTCTCGTACTCAGAACATGTACTCAATTCGAACATGGTTTTCAAATTTTGTGATTTGGTTTTATATGGAATATTTCAAAAACTTTTGAATATCTTTGTAACTTTAGCTACGTAATTATTTATCAAAAAATTTTTATCGCATATCATAGGAAAGTATTTTTGCCTAAAGCCTTCTTGTCACTAATTTTGTGAAACTTTGTACTCATCATGACAAACTTCGGAAAAATTAATTTCGGAGTGCTCTTGGGTGATAATCGGCGACGTTTTCACCAAACACGCTTGCATACGTGTTTAAAGAAAATCTAAGATGCCGAAAAAACTTATACAATTATACAAAATTTAAAAGAACTTACACAATTTTAAATGTAAAAATAAGATTTTTTAAATGAAAAAAATTTTAATCTCCATATTTAACAGCAATCTACACGATGCCGAATTGACGAGAAACCAAACGGCACGAAGAATTTTGTAAATATAAGCTACTCACATTTTGTCAGCAAATAATTCTATTCATGAAAACTATTAATAAAATAAGTTCTAGGTTTGTTTAGTATTTCTTGGGAATTGAATTTTTTAAAAAAATATCTGATATTCATCTAAAAATATGTGAAACAGAACACTTTTGTTTCCTTAAACTCAGCTGCAAGACATTTTTAGTCTTCCACATATGAAAAAGCACCAAAAATGCATTCCACATTAATATGTTTCCGTATCAACAATATATTTAAAAATATTTTTTATTAGTTTCTGCAAGTACATTCTTTTTGCGATTTATTTTTTACTCAGCACTGGAAAAGTGTCGATAGTTTATTTAACATAAAATATTTATTCATTTTAGCATATAAAAAGGTACTTCAACATTTTAATTAGTAAATTACTACTGGAAATTTAAACTTTCGAATCGAAAATAGTCCATTCACTCTTCGTATGTTTAATGTTTCTACTAGACATTTGCACGCTATGCATTTTGCACCCAACACATCAAATGTTATGCCCCATGCCAGATTAACCAGTCATAGAAATGTTGTTCGTGTTTAATGGCCATTCATATCAATACATCTTCATAAAAATTTTAATTTAAAGTAAGTGTCGAATAACTTCTATCTATTATTTTTGAAGTAAAGTGGAACTTCTATTTTATTTCACCTTTTCCATCACTGTAAGCGGTTTAACTTGCCCTAAAATATATAATAAGATAAATCTTCATTCTGCAATGTAGTAAAATATAATCTTGGTATGATTGATAGTAACTTAAAGATTCACGAAAAGCTTTTACATTATTATCACTCGTATAAAAAATAATAATGTTTTTTTATAAATAATCTTTAATTCCATACAAGTTTTATAACACTTGCCATTGAGCATTTTCTGATATTAAAAAGCATGATTTTTGCTTTTGAATTTTAATTCTAAGAAATTAATTCATTTTTTCAGTGAATCATGTTGTTTCTAGTGGGAACGTCATAATAGCTTCGTTTTACATTAAAAAAATCATATTCAGTTAACAACCATTTAACATTATACTTACAAGGAATACCAATATGTTACAATCAATCATGTAAAAATAATAATGAATGTTTAAATAATAATCCTGAATTTTACATATAACTTACAAATTATGTCATTGTATATATGTTTAGTGATATTCATAAATAGAAACTTCGGTGGAGGATTTTGATGTTATGAAAAACGAATTCATCACATTATTAAAATCTTTCATGATATATATATATATATATATATATATATATATATATATATATATATATATATATATATATATATATATATATATATATATACCGATGAAATTTGAGCATTATTTTGTTAAACCAAAGAGCAGTTTTCAAAATGATCGTAAAACTGTATAAATGTAGTATTATACTCGGTTATTAAAAATATTTTTTTGCACTTTCATCCACCAACTAAATACATTTATGAATCCTTATAACTAACTCACATTTTAAGAAATTCAACAAGAAACTCACTCTCTGATAATGAAGGCTTAATATATATTTCATATTTTCATTTGTTTTCATGTATTTAAATTTAAATCAAAGCATCTAAAAATGAGTTACAAATATATACATTCAACCACTTCTTCGTGCATGCTTAAATCTTTCCTCAAAAGTATATATGCAAATTGCTCTCTTCCAAGAACATTTATTCAAGTAGAGGGAAGTGAAAAATCCTTCGAATCTGCCAGACTTCATCACTTGAGAGAAAAGCGTGGTCTCATGTATGCCTGAGTAAACCTGCCAATTCTTGTTTTAACTCCAGTCACGAAGAGTTATTTTGAAACTTATGATTTAGTAAAGAAATGAATGCATTTATTAGATTACTCCACTTGTTTGCTATTAAAATAAAGAATATTATTTTCGAACGATATTTTATTTTCAAACGATATTTATTTTGGAACGATATTTCCTTCTTAGATACACTGTGGAGTTGATTCAAAGTTACAAAATCAACGAAATAAAGTTATTAAAGGAAGAAAAATAAGTTTTTCAATAAATTTCTAAAATATTCTAGTAAAAACCAAGGGGTAAGCAATCAGAATTTTTAAAAAAATAATATAAATAGTAATCTGAAATATTGAGAAATTGATCTTTTTAATTAGATTAGTATTGTTAAAATAATGGATGATTATTAAAATTACTTGCTGTAAATAATTTATTAAAACCGCTTCCTGGAATATGAAAATGGATAGTTGAATTCTCAAAGTTAAATTTGATTGCTTAAATAATTATGCTGCTTTATTTGTAGCTTTCTATTTTTCTGAAAATAAAGTATCTAATATGCATTCATTAAAAAATAATTAATGAGACACTGTGATTATAAGTAAATATAGAATCAACTGATAAATAAAAATGTTCCAGAAATCAAATAAAAAATTTAAACCATAATAATTTTTTTATTTCAATTATTTTATTTTTAGTAATGAAAGATAAAAATTAGTAAGTACTTATTTATTGTGATATAACTTTCTTATAACATGGTTTTATTTTAAAATTTAAAAAATTATTTTCTAAACATAAAATTAAGTTTTATTTTTCATGTCATTATTCTTAAGTAATTGCGCAGTTATGTAAACTCAAAATGCATATGTTTACTTAAAAAAATTTTTAAAACAATAAGGAGTTTAAAATGTAAAATAATTAGTATAATAGTTAGATATAATTATATAACGGTTTTATTGACTTTTATAAGTTCAAAAAATACGAAATTTATCATTATGGAAGGAAATATTTTTAGAAAAAATGTAAGTCTTGAAATTATATAATTCTTTGGCGAAACAAGCCATTTTGAAAGATGCAACATAGATGTTAAGAAAAAATTATGTATATTGGATTTATAAGCAATTGAATCTGAAAATTTAAAACAATTGGCACTAATATTGGCAGTTTTTGAAATTATTTAAAAATATGTCAAATAATAATTACATTTTACATCAAGCTGCAAACAGCTTGTTGAATTTAGACTATTGTAAGGCAGTCTCTTTAACGTCCACCACATAATATGCTTTCGGGAAAACGTTTTGTAGATAAATAAGGTTGTATCATAAGAGAAAAATCAAATTTCCAAGGCACTCAACTCGAAAAATGTGCGTGCTAAACCCAGAAGAGCAACATCTTATTCCAATTGCCTTCTCTTTGCAGAGCTTACAGCCAAATGGTTGCTCTTTGTACTTCAACTCAACTGTTCGTGAGCAAAAATCTTCTGTGGGTGTTTGTATTAACTCGGAATGAGTTTTAAACAATAGGCCTCCATTCTAAGTTTTTTAAATCGTAAGAACGGTGCTTTACATCTGAGCCATAATAACTTATTTTATAATTACGATTGAAATCAGAGTGGCTTATGAAATAAGTTTTATAAATAAATTTGAATCTATATTACACACATTTCATTCTGAACAAATGTCTAACTTTTGATCTGACTTTTTCAATTAAAAACACCGTTCAACTTAGAAAAAGCATTCAATAAGATTTTATTAATTACTGTAGATAAAATTCATATCATTTGTTTTATTCTATTAATGAAAAATATAGATAACTTCTTTCAAAGGAAGATATTTATTCATAAATTTTATAATATATATATATATATATATATATATATATATATATATATATATATATATATATATATATATATATATATATATATATATATATATATATATATATTATATTATATTTATATACATATATATATATATATATATATATATATATATATATATATATATATATATATATATATATATATATATTTGTAACTTAATACATTAATAGTTTTCTTTAAACAATTAAATTTAAAAGAAACATTGGACCTACTTGTAGTATAGGAATGAGAATAAAAGGTTAAATTAGATTTTAACATCTAAAAAATCATATTAGAATTATTAACCATAAAATAAAAGTATATATGTCAATATATATTATCATTAAACTTATATCCACACCTCTCGTAAAAAATACATTCAAACAATTCGTAGGATGTATTTTAAGTAATAATAACTTGATGAGAGAGAGAGAGGTATAATACTAATAAATAGTCAAATTGTAAATCGATCATAAAGTTTCTATTTTATCTTTTTATTGACATTAACAAAATTTCATTTTTGAATATTTTAAAATGAGTCTTTTTTGTTTAATTGAAGAAAAAGTACTTAATGTTTTTTACTTTGAATATAATATAATCGTTTACAGAATCACAGTTGCGCACTTCTCAAATTATCACAATCGAAAATATTATACGAAATTTAAATATTTTTAAAATTTTTATTCGTTTAATGTTTAACTTATACCTTCTTTCACAAAACATACAACAAAATAAAAAAATGCATTTTTATATTTTGTTAATTAGGTTGATTTTGCTTCACCTAAATTTCAATCTATAATTCAAATATGATTGCTTATTTTAGACATTTCTAATTTAGGAAATAGAACAGTGATGTTGAAATCAAAAAAAAATTCTAGCTTTTGTACAAATTAGTCTGAATTATATAATTACACAGATATTAAATATATACCGCATGAACCAAGAGTTCGTTGAAACTTCAAGGAAAGAAGAAACTATAATAAAGAAGTTCCGATTTGCAAGAAAGGATACACAAGAAAGTCGGCTGCTTTATCAACAAATATGTTTTTAGTTAAAATTTTTCATAGGTAGAGGGTGCTGCTGAAACGCAGTACCAATAACTCATTTATTCTTGCAATAACGCTTGTGCAGCATGATCTCCAGGACATTACATGATATATCTGAAACGACTGATGAATGATGACTGTTACAGCTGAAAGCAACATACCATAATGAATTGCAAAATGACACTGAAGACTGTATGAATGCGGTCGATGCTGAATTTGATGAATGGTTCACAAGTGATTTCAAATAGACCGACAACCAGAAATTGACTGGAGTGAATTCGAGTGATCGTGGAGATCATGCAATCTTGCATCCTCGACTGAACTCTTTGCCTTTATCAAAGGTACTCTTTACGAATCATTTTACTGGAGTGGCATAGTGTGGCGGTGCCCCACCTTACATAAAGCTTATTACTGATAACATACCTCTTCGATTTAATGCGCCACGACTTTGTCATGCAAAATAATGATTTATCGCTCTGCAATATGCATGTTTTCAATCCAGATATAAGATGCAATTCCTGCAGTCAAAGTCCTACAGTCAAAGAGGAGATAAGACTACAGCACATTGCTATCTTGTATATATCCAATGGCTTCGTAGTATAATCATGAGTATTTCACATCACCCATATACAGGTGTTGTGGCTGTTGACATCTCCATTCAATGTGAAATGTGCCTCCTCTACCACGACCACAGAGGATCGCTTCCATAGCCCATTCGGCATATGATAGCTTCATAGCTATGTCAACCAATTGTAAGGCATGACTCCAATTTGTAGGGATAAAGATGCAATATTTTGTGGATGATAAATGGAATCAACGATTGAGGCACATCCCAAATCCTTTTAACTTTGTAACCAATGCCAGCCAGCAAGATTCTCGTAGGGGCCTACGAGAATCTTCCATTTCGTGGCCCATTCCTAAAAGAGACAGTTTCTTAAGACCATTTCACAAGCTTTAGTACTCCTGATTACTGATTACACAACTCTTTGATATGAGACCATTTTTTGTCTTAAATCCTTTCCATGTATAAAATATTCGTAGCGCAGCATTTGCTGATACTCCATTCAAACAGAACAAATTGACCAACGTAGCTTGATCGGGTAAAAAAATTGTTTGTTTTTGATTGATCGCTTTTATTGTAAGTTTAATTTGCATAGTTCAGTTGAATCTCTCTATTGTTAGAGCTTGTTACTGGTGACATTTTTAACTAAAAATAATTCTTTCCTTTTAAGAAAAACGATATTCATTGTTCTCGAGAGCTTGATAAAATCGCTCTTCTTTATTCATAATTTCTTCTTTCTTTATGAAATTTTAAAGCTTTAGCGAACTTTTAATTCACTCAATATATATATATATATATATATATATATATATATATATATATATATATATATATATATATATATATATATATATATATATATATATATATATATATATATATATATATATATATATATATATATATATATATATATATATATATATATATATATATAGGCATAATATACCTATATATCATAGATGGTTTCTATAATTCTATAGTCACAATAAAAAACATTTAATGAAGTATTAACTTCTGTGAATGATAGTTATTTGTGGCCCTTCTTGATGAACGAAAATTCAAATATAAAATTTGTATATGTTTCTTTTCTCTCTCTCTCTCTTCTGTTCATAGTAAGTTTTTTAAGCCGTACTTTATATTGAGGTCTTCTCATAAATATGATATTTTATCATACAATAACATTTTATCTCATTTATTGAGATAAAATACAAAATTATCCCATGGTACATGATTATAAAACCGATTTCATGTCCCCGATAAAATGTGTTCCTTACAACAGTTTAATGAATGCTGGCAACACTTTAAACTCATTTGCGATTTTGAGAGAAGATAAAGTAAAACACTTGCGCTCACACGAAAACATGTATATATATATATATATATATATATATATATATATATATATATATATATATATATATATATATATATATATATATATATACATATATATACAGGGTGATTATAAAAAAACTTTGCCAACATCTGCACTTCTAGCGTCCATTCTATTTAACCGATCAAGATGATATTTCATATATAGTTCTTTTGAGATATGCGCTCGAGATTCTGTGAATGGCAACACAGTGGCCCTCGCGGTTACAGTTATAGTGACAGAAACTCGAAATTTTCGAATGGCAACGTCTGCTTTTTACCATCGCAAAATGTTCAGCACATGCGAAAACCCTAAATAGCGTTGAAACGGTACCGATATGTCTAAAAACGGACGTGTTCTGCAAACACAAAAAAGAGTTCTGAAAACCGGCCAATAAAACACGATCTTGGCGCACGCAATAAATTTGCATGTGACAGAGTCAAGAAACCAATCACAGAACGCCGGTCGCCATATATTCAGCGTAGGAAACCTATAAAATACCAAGCGGGTATGCGAAGTCGTCATTCGGGAACTCGCACATGCCGACGATATGAGTCTTCCTAGGAAAGTTCGCGGTGAATTGATCAAACTCTATTACCAAAATGGGATGAACGCTGCGGAAGCCTTGCGTGTGTGTCGCCGCAATCATCGACAACGACGCGGCCCATGTACTCTGAAAGCTCTGCGTGATTTAGTGTGGAAATTCGAAGATACAGGCTGCACCTGTGACAAACAGCGCTTCGGACGACCAACTGTTTCTGAGGACGTTGTCATGGAAGTGACTGCAGGACACACAGAAACCGCAAGAGGCATAGCGCGCGTGTTGGATATTCCGAACTCAACGGTCCGCAAGCTCTTGCGCTCGGTACTTCACATGTTTCCCTATCGGTTCCAGCGCGTCCAGATGTTGGAGCCGGGTGACCCACAACAACGTCTGGACTTCGCAAATGCATTTTTGTTACGATATGATGCGGATAACGACTGGCCACTTCGCATACTATGGACGGACGAGGCGCATTTCACCTTAAATGGCAGCATAAACACAAAGAATTGTGTGCACTGGGGAGAGACGAATCCTCATGCTGTGGCGCCAGTACCATTATTTGACGCCAAAGTGACTGCGTGGTGCGGCATTACAGCTACATTTGTTCTGGGCCCGTTCTTCTTTGAGGAAACGACCCCGACTGGCCCCGCAACATGTTCTGTAACGGGCCCTCGGTATGCAGCCATGCTGAAAAATTATGTCTTACCGGAGTTGCGTCGGCTGAATGCACTCAATGACATTGTTTGGATGCAAGATGGCGCACCTCCACATATAGCGAGGTCAGTTAAAAGGCTCCTGGATCAGCATTTTGGTGATCGCATCATCTCACGCTGTTATCCTTTTCCGTGGCCTGCGCGATCCCCAGATCTGACGCCTATGGATTTCTGGTTTTGGGGCTATCTCAAATCCAGAGTTTATCTGTGCAATCCTCAAACATTGTCGGACTTAAAGGATTCTATACGGCGTGAGATTGGAAACATCCCTCGTGACATGTTGCGTGCAGCGACATTGTCCACCGTCTCCCGCATGCAATGCGTAATTGCCTGTGATGGCTCTCATGTGGAAAATGCTTGAAATTAATAAAGATTTTTTTTATCTATGTGTTCCCATCATTGAGCAGTGTCTTGTCTCTGTCGTATGCATTATTCCTCCGTGCGCCTTGAAGAACTGTTTCTATGTGTATAACACGTCGGTTTTCGGACATATCGGTACCGTTTCAACGCTATTTAGGGTTTTCGCATGTGCTGAACATTTTGCGATGGTAAAAAGTAGGCGTTGCCATTCGAAAATTTCGAGTTTCTGTCACTATAACTGTAACCGCGAGGGCCACTGTGTTGCCATTCACAGAATCTCGAGCGCATATCTCAAAAGAACTATATTTGAAGTATCATCTTGATCGGTTAAATAGAATGGACGCTAGAAGTGCAGATGTTGGCAAAGTTTTTTTATAATCACCCTGTATATATATATTTATATATATATATATATATATATATATATATATATATATATATATATATATATATATATATATATATATATATATATATATATATATATATATATATATATATATATATATATATATATATATATATATATATATATATATATATATATATATATATATATATATATATATATATATATATATATATATATATATATATATATATATATATATATATATATATACATATATATATATATATATATATATATATATATATATATATATATATATATATATATATATATATATATATATATATATATATATATATATATATATATATATATTTTATATATATATATATATATATATATATATATATATATATATATATATATATATATATATATATATATATATATATATATATATATATATATATATATATATATATATATATGTATATATATATATATATATATATATATATATATATATATATATATATATATATATATATATATATATATATATATATATATATATATATATATATATATATATATATATATATATATATATATATATATATATATATATATATATATATATATATGTATGTATATATATGTATATACATACATTTATCCGAAACATTTGCTTTGAAAAATTTTAATGATTCTCAATATAAATATTAAATTTATTATATTAATCCTATATTCATGCAGATTTATATATTCTAAAACTTTTTATGTACTTAAAATTTTTATACATTTTGCATATTGAAAAGACTCAGTGAGTGACCCTAATGGATAAAAATGTTGAACACTTTGCATGAAAATGTTTCCCAAATAAAATAACACCAATTTCTATTTACTTAATAAAAAATTAAATGACACATTTTTTTCTGTAAATATGAAGAAATTCAAATATTGAGATACTGAATCTAATCTCATAATAAATTACACTATATTATATAATTAGGGTTACTAAATGTATAATTACGTATTAATAAGAATAAATTATTAATTATTGTGTAAAAGACTACAACGTACCTTCAGGTATTAGTGTCAGAAAGTATAATTTGATTTTGGATATTAAAATTTGGTGTTTTTGAGGTGCAATATTATTATTTAATATATTTGAGGTATATTAAATAACATCAATTATATATTTAAATGTTTTTACTTCACACATTATCTATATAGTGAATTACATATTTATATACACTATTTACATATTATAATATTAAAACGCAATTTGATGGACAATTTTTGTTAATTAAATGCATTATATGTGAAACAAATATGTATCTACTTTATGTAAACTTATGTATGAATTACAGAAAAATAGTGTGTTTTGTAAAATTTATGTTTTTGATATTATTATGAAATTAATTTTGTTTTTATTTAAATCAAACCTCAAACTATAATTTATTTTCAAAGCTAAGCAATTCTTTGAATTTTCTAATTGTTTCCTCTATATATAAATTTCAGTGTAAAAATATTTAGACTCATTCGCATTCCTGACAATTTGTTTAATTAATAGCAATAATTTACATTTTAATGTATTAATAGTCAATGAAATTTTTATGTATTAATTCAATTTAATTTAAATTGTGATTGTCTGTGAAAGTGATATTAAAATCTAAAATTCTCAATACTAATACATAAGGATGTTAAATTTCTAAGGTTAATTAATACAAAATATTACATAAATATAATATCTGACAATAAACGCAAAAATACATAATAAATATTTGATATGAATTAATTAGTTTTTTAATCATCCTACTTTTAATATGAACTTAATAATCTTAGTTCAAAATTTTCTTTTAAAATAGTGTATTTACTGGGTGAAAATATAAATAATAACATATAAAAATATATTTATTTTATGTAAGTAAAGTACTTTAATTTCCCTATACTTAGAATAAAGAATATATTTTTAATTGAATACATAATTTCTAAACATAGTATTTAATTGTTTACTTCAATCAAATATCTACAATCGGTCTTCTAAGGTCTTTTGAAGAGAACAATAACATGCATGTAATATTTTAAAATTCAAATAAGTATTTTAAATTTAAAAGCATATTTGGTTTTTGAAGATAATTTCAAATACGTAGAATATTTTATTTACTTAATATCAACAACTTGTATTAAAGAAAACCTTGATTAAACTTTCTGTATTAAAACTTGGCGAAACTTAAAATACAAGTAGAGTCATATATTACTTAGTTATCAAAGTTTGTTTGAAAGACATTTTTTTCGAATAATATACGTTAAAATCTTTCTAATGATTTGTGTAGCATTTCAGAAAACCAGATGTTTTTCGCTTAAGTTTACAGTATTATAAGGAAGGAGGGGAGAATATTGCTATCGAAATTTAAACATTTCAAATACATCGAAATTAGTTTGTTATTGTAAATAAACAAAATACTACTGCAGAGTAAAATGAAAAATAACTTTTAATGGAAAATGTTTTCAATTTACTTTGAATAACATTTATTTATTTAAAAAAACTTTTTTTTTTGCTTTAAAATAAACTTAAGAAATCATATTTACTTCAAGTTTATAAACAAATTATATAACTCAGCTTATTTTATTTTAGTTTATTATTCTTCAATATTATACATAAGTCATCTGGAACTGTAATAATTTTAATACAACTTTCCCTTTTTATCCGCCGATAAAGAAGAGATACATTTTTATTTCTATCTTTCTCGATGATATTGCTCTCAATTTTTCGCAATTTTTATATCTTTAATTTCTATTAATTTTTTATTCCCCTTTTCACTTGTTCCATTCTTTTTATTCTAATTGCTTTCAATTGACATTTATCTTCTAATTAAATGTTCAATATTTTTCTTGTTAAAAAAAATTTGACAATTACTAACTACCTGTTCACATAGACGGATATTGAACTAAATATATAAATTTTATATTTTATTCATTGTTTATTTTTATAATCAAATGTTTTCCAACAAATGTTATTTGTTTTATAAATTAGTATTTCCTAATTAAAATAAAATGTATGTATATTGGTTTTGGACTGATATTTTTAAAGTAATTGGGTTTTGTAATAAAAAACAGTATATAGAATAGTAAAAAATAGTAAAGTAAAATATAGTAAATATGTATTACAAAGTAACTAATCATATTTTTATCTGGATTGAGCAAATGATTTTACGATAAGTATTATATGCATCAGATTATGTTAAATAAAGACATAGTGTTTGTTTTGAAGATTTAATAATTATTTGATATTTAGATAATAAATTAATTTAAGGATATTAAAATGTAGCTACAATTTTGCTATATATTAAGATTTAAACAATATGGTTATGCAACTAAAATGTAGTACTAATTTGAAACTAAATTTAAATTACAAATTTTTAATTAAATGTGAATTAATATTTCTATCGCATTATGAATTTTCTAGTGATGATAATTGAAGAGGCATTTGTAATATTTTTAAAGAAAGATTATATATTTAAATTTTTTTCCACAGTAGCTTCACTTTAAACAATTTCTTTTAATGAAACTAAATATGTTTATTTAATATGACATTTGAATTAACAGAAGATTAAAATTCATGAGTGAATTAAGACAATCACAATGAATGTAATATATATATATATATATATATATATATATATATATATATATATATATATATATATATATATATATATATATATATATATATATATATATATATATATATATATATATATATATATATATGAATGTATATGTATATTACATTTATCCGAAACATTTGCTAAAAATTTTTGATACTCAATATAAATATTAAATTTATTATATTAATCCTATATTTATGCAGATTTATATATTCTAAAACTTTTTATGTACTTAAAATTTTTATATATTTTACATTGAAAAGATTCAGTTAGTGACCCAAATGGATAAAAATGTTGAACACTTTGCATGAAAATGTTTCCCAAATAAAATAACACCAATTTCTATTTACTTAATAAAAAATTAAATGACACATTTTATTCTGTAAATCTGAAGAAATTCAAATATTGAGATACTGAATCTAATCTCATAATAAATTACACTATATTATATAATTAGGGTTACTAAATGTATAATTACGTATTAAGAAGAATAAATTATTAATTATTTTGTAAAAGACTACAACATACCTTCAGGTATTAGTGTCAGAAAGTATAATTTGATTTTGGATATTAAAATTTGGTGTTTTTGAGGTGCAATATTATTATTTAATATATTTGAGGTATATTAAATAACATCAATTATATATTTAAATGTTTTTACTTCACACATTATCTATATAGTGAATTACATATTTATATACACTATTTATATATTATAATATTAAAACGCAATTTGATGGACAATTTTTGGTAATTAAATGCATTATATATGAAACAAATATGTATCTACTTTATGTAAACTTATGTATGAATTACAGAAAAATAATGTGTTTTGAAAAATTTATGTTTTTGATATTATTATGAAATATAATTTTGTTTTTATTTAAATCAAACCTCAAACTATAATTTATTTTCAAAGCTAAGCAATTCTTTGAATTTTCTAATTGTTGCCTTTATATATAAATTTCAGTGTAAAAATATTTAGACGCATTCGCATTCCTGACAATTTGTTTAATTAATAGCAATAATTTACATTTTATTGTATTAATAGTCAATGAAATTTTTATGTATTAATTCAATTTAATTTAAATTGTGATTGTTTGTGATATCATATGTTTACAAGTGATATTAAAATCTAAAATTCTCAATACTAATACATAAGGATGTTAAATTTCTAAGGTTAATTAATACAAAATATTATATAAATATAATATCTGACAATAAACGCAAAAATACATAATAAATATTTGATATGAATTAATTTGTTTTTTAATCATCCTACTTTTAATATGAACTTAATAATCTTAGTTCAAAATTTTCTTTTAAAATAGTGTATTTACTGGGTGAAAATATAAATAATAACATTTAAAATCTATTTATTTTATGTAAGTAAAGCACTTTAATTTCCCTATACTTAGAATAAAGAATATATTTTTAATTGAGTAGATAATTTCTAAACATAGTATTTAATTGTTTACTTCAATCAAATATCTACAATCGGTCTTCTAAGGAGTTTTGAAGAAAACGATAACATGCATGTAATATTTTAAAATTCAAATAAGTATTTTAAATTTAAAAGCATATTTGGTTTTTGAAGATAATTTCGAATACGTAGAATATTTTATTTACTTAATATCAACAACTTGTATTACAGAAACCTTGATTAAACTTTGTGTATTAAAACTTTGCGAAATTTAAAATACAGGTTGAGTCATATATTACTTAGTTATCAAAGTTTGTTTGAAAGACATTTTTTTCGAATAATATACGTTAATATCTTTCTAATGATTTGTGTAGCATTTCAGAAAACCAGATGTTTTTCGTTTAAGTTTACAGTATTATAAGGAAGGAGGAGAGAATATTGCTATCGAAATTTAAACATTTCAAATACATCGAAATTAGTTTGTTATTGTAAATAAACAAAATACTATTGCAGAGTAAAATGAAAAATAACTTTTAATGGAAAATGTTTTCAATTTACTTTGAATAACATTTATTTATTTAAAAAAACTTTTTTATTTTTGCCTTAAAATAAACTTAAGAAAGCATATTTACTTCAAGTTTATAAACAAATTATATAACTCAGCTTATTTTATTTTAGTTTATTATTCTTCAATATTATACATAAGCCATCTGGAACAGTAATAATTTTAATACATCTTTCCCTTTTTATCCGCCGATAAAGAAGAGATATATTTTTATTTCTATCTTTTTCGATGATATTGCTCTCAATTTTTTGCAATTTTTATACCTTTAATTTCTATTAAATTTTTTATTCCCCTTTTCACTTGTTCCATTCTTTTTATTCTAATTGCTTTCAATTGTCATTTATCTTCTGATTAAATGTTCAATATTTTTCTTGTTAAAAACAATTTGACAATTACTAACTACCTGTTCACATAGACGGATATTGAACTAAATATATAAATTTTATATTTTATTGTTTATTTTTATAATCATATGTTTTCCAACAAATGTTATTTGTTTTATAAATTTGTATTTCCTAATTAACATAAAATGTATGTATATTGGTCTTGGACTGATATTTTGAAAGTAATTGTGTTTTGTAATAAAAAATAGTATATAGAATAGTAAAAAATAGTAAAGTAAAATATAATAAATATGTATTAAAAAGTAACTAATCATATTTTTATCTGCATTGTGCAAATTGTTTTACGATAAGTATTATATGCATCAGATTATTTTAAGCAAAGACATGGTGTTTGTTTTGAAGATTTAATAATTATTTGATATTTAGATAATAAATTAATTTAAGGATATTAAAATGTAGCTACAATTTTGCTATATCTTAAGATTTAAACAGTATGGTTATGCAACTAAAATGTAGTACTAATTTGAAACTAAATTTAAATTACAAATTTTTAATTAAATGTGAATTAATATTTCTATCGCATTATGAATTTTCTAGTGATGATAATTGAAGAGGCATTTGTAATATTTTTAAAGAAAGATTATATATTTAAATTTTTTTTCACAGTAGCTTCAATTTAAACAATTTCTTTTAATGAAGCTAAATATGTTTATTTAATATGACATTTGAATTAACAGAAGATTAAAATTCATGAGTGAATTAAGACAATCAACAATGAATGTAATGTATATATATATATATATATATATATATATATATATATATATATATATATATATATATATATATATATATATATATATATATATATATATATATAGTGTGTGTGTGTGTGTGTGTGTGTGTGTGTGTGTGTGTGTGTGTGTGTGTGTGTGTGTGTGTGTGTGTGTGTGTGTGTGTGTGTGTGTGTGTGTGTGTGTGTGTGTGTGTGTGTGTGTGTGTGTGTGTGTGTGTGTGTGTGTGTGTGTGTGTGTGTGTGTGTGTGTGTGTGTAGATAGATAGAGATATATAGATATAAATAGATTGATAGATAGATAAAGAAATTTTATTTTTATAAACTTATTTATTTAACAGTACACCAAAATAATATTTGGCAATACAAGATCAGGTCACTATAAATAAAAACTATTTATCATAAGCTTTCATCTGCTTGTAGCAGCAGTAATAAATGTAGTAGTATAACTATATTCAGCTTAAAATTTTAATGAAAAAAATATTAGAAATTTACGTTTTATTTTAAACTGACTGAAATTTTTTTTTCAATTTTTCTAATTGGCTCAGAATTAGCATACTTTAATGAATTTATATATATATATTTTAAATTATTCAAGAAAGCTGTGATAGTTGAATGTAATTGGTAGATTAATAAATGTAACATTACGAGATTTCAGCTTTTAAAAATGGTTTTCATCTAGGCTAGTTAAAGAAGTTAAAATTTAATCTAATATCTTAGTGTATTTTTTATTATTTTACATTTTAAAATAAAATGATCAATGTTAGTTTGATTGATTTGTAATATTTCAGCGTTAAAATGGTGACAAAATTATTTCCCAGGAAACTAGATGATTTAATAAATTAAAATTTTAGAGTAACTAAAAATGGAGAAATTTGTAACTAAAATTGTCCTTATTCTTATAAATTTGAAAAAAAAATTATAAAAAAATAAAAGTAATTGTGGAATGATCCAAAACGGCATAGCATATACCTATAAAATCTTGATGTAAAGAATTAAAATTGCTTCGAAAAAGCAATTCATATTTTTGGATTTTTACACAGTCTTGTTAATTTTATTAGTTATAAATATAAATTAAATTATGCATTTAAAATAACAGTTTTTATTCAGAAATTTCTTTTCGTAACAAAATTTTTAGATCAATATTTTTTTCCAAATTATCATTAAAACTTATGGATAAAATTAGAAATAATTTAAAATTTCATAATATTTTCCATTATGTTCATAAAATTAAAAGGTTTTCTCAACATAATTTGAGATTTAATTTTCCGAGCATATTTGAAGCTAAAAAGTAACAGAAACATAATTAGATAAAACAGTGAACTGAGACATCCCTGTATTGCTCTTTTTTCATAATTTGACGTCCAAAATGCTAGAGAGCAACAAATTTTATCTATAGAAGCTTTTCTTTCTAAATATATACAAATTTATTCGGAAAAATAGATATTGCTCTGAGAAGAATATATTCTCTAGAAAGGATTTTATAAGCATCTGAAGTTGCAAACTTTTCCACAAGGAGGAAAACACGTTGCCAGAGTATAAATATTTATATTTGTTTAAACCTACAGATTCTATTTCCAGCTTCACTCACTTAAAGGTTACACTGAATGTAAACGGAATGGCAGAGATAAGAAATGTATATTTATAATAAATTATTCCTTTTGTTTGCATATAAAGACAAATTTATACAACCAAACAAAATTTTTGACACAAGTTTCATTGCATAAATGCACTTTAAAATCGATATATGTTGAGAATCCATCTTTTAAAAAAAAACTTTTTGGAATTACTTGAAAAAATAACACTTTTTAAAATTAAATTTACTCGAGATATTATGTTTTATAAAATTTATTCAATTCTAATTATAAGCTTTATTGAATGTTACTTCTTTGCTTTTATTCAAATTATTTGTATAAATTAAGGACATGAATTTATCACAGATATTGTTTTTTATAAGCAACTTTTTATAAAATGGAACTATTCAAAATAATAACTGAAGAATACAATGTTAAGTGCAATAACATTTCGTTCATATCACATATTTTTTAGTTGATTATATAAACCGATTACATTACCAATCTGTTTCCATAGGGTTTATTCCACAACCAATAAACATCGAAAAACTATAACTAAAAAAATAAAAGCATATTTTTCCTAATCTTATAACGCGTAAGTTTCAAAAATTCTTTTTGGACATATATTTGCAAAGTGTTCTGAAATATTTCCTTTAAGAGATAGGCTTGATATTTTGTGTTTGTTTCAATGAAATATAGCTGTTTTCTGGATGGATACAAGCATTTATGCTTTTTGGGTTTTAATTTTAGCTCTTGTTTAGTGATTTATAGTGATTATAGTTTGGGTGATTTATAGTGTGGGAATAATTCATCAAAACCTATGATAATCTATAAAAGCATTAATATTGCTAAACTGCTATTACTGCTAAAAGCTAATGACAGAAGTACAAGAAAAGAAATTGTACTAAAAGTGACATTTTTATGCAAAAGATATTAATATTCTCTTATACCAAGCCAAAATACGTAATTGAAAAAATTGTTTTGAAGAAATCATTCACAAATATATTACAGTAGTTGCTCGGTAAGCAGTTAAGGAAAGAGACACATCTAAACAACAAAATAATATATGTATATAATGACATAAAAATAATAGAATTATAATAATATTTTAAAATTTATAATCAAAATTGTCGGCATAAAATATCTATTCAACCAAATTATGATTTTTATGTTTAAATCTGTGTTTTTTATTATTAATAAATTTTTTGTCATTGTTATATAAACCGATATTCAACGCCATGAAAGTTACTAATAGTAATTAGATTTCAAATATATATTTTAAATAGTAAATAACTGTTTTTCACAAATATTGTTTTAAACCGTAAATAACTGTTTTTCATCAAAGTTTAAAAAGAAATTTTATGAATTTTTAGGAAATGCATTGGTGACATTGTTACTATATAATCCGATATTCATTGTCATTAAAGTTACTAACAGAAATTAGATTTCAAATATATATTTTAAATAGTAAATAACTGTTTTTCACAAATATTATTTTAAACCGTAAATAACTGTTTTTCATTAAAGTTTAAAAAGTAATTTTATGAATTTTTAGGAAATGCATAAGTGTCGGAAGAGTTCTTTAATATTTTTTGCTTGAAAATAAAATCCGAATCACTTATTTACATTTTTAAAAGCAATATTTTTTCTGAATCCAAACCTGTATTTCTCCTTGCCTTGATTAATTCCCTACATAGTTTAATTAAAACCAGAATTTTTTCTGACCTGTTAGCATTTTGAAACAATGTATTTTACAAAGTCGTTTTTCTAAGAATAATATAAATGAGAAATATTTTTTTGTGTCATCTATATAATTTAATTGCTTTCCTTACATAAAAATTTTCTTAATTAAAGATACTGATTTCATAAGATTACGATTTCACGAGATTACGATTTATGTATAAGACGAATATAATATAAATATAACTTACATTTTAAATAGATTAATATATCTATAAAACTATAACATAAATCAAAAGTAATTATTTAAGTAATACATAATGCATTTCTCAAATATAATTGAGGTAACAAAAGGATTTATATTAAAAATTCTTTTAACAATCAATATATTAATGAATGAATTCTAAAATACTTCTATATGATAAGAATAATAGACTATATCAATTAAATTCTTCTACATTTTAATTTTTTGATTTGTAGTAAAAACAATTTAATGATAAATGAAAAATTATAAAAAGTGTGAAACAGTGTAATGTTTTTTTAAAGTTCATAAAAGTTTTTTTGGTATCAATTTTTACTCATTAAAATTATTTTAACACTTAACACATTTAACTCGTCTTCATTACAAAAATACACAGTAAAGATTAAACTTGATATTTGTACATATTAATCTTTCAAATAGTTAGTTCCTAAAATTATTTTCCAACTGTTGAAATACACACTTCTTTTATACAAAATCTAATAAAAATTATATGAAGTCTATAAATACTTTTGCAAATGGAATGAACAAAATTATTATGGAATGAAAGTCAAATAATTGCAAAGGTTTTCTAGTTATCTCAGTTTTGTTTTTAATTTTTGCATAGAAACATCCTACATTGGCAGGATGTTTTACACTACTGTCTAACGTTGCAAAAAAGAAACATCTGTAATTTGAAACACGTTCAACATAAGTATGTAAATATAGCCAAGCAACATACATTTTTCCTTACTCATTTAATTTATTTTCTGTTTAAAATTATTAGAATAACTATATGGATTACCATAATTCAATGAATTTTTCATTAAATTATGTTATACTTTTTTATATTTTTTAATATCTAAAAATAAATATTTTTATGATCTCCTATTAAGACATCTTGCAAAATTCAAAAATGTGTCTAAAATAAAATGTATCAATAATTACTTAAAAACCAAATATTGATTTTTTATTACAAAAAATAAATTTTTTTATTTCATTTCATCATTAAAATTAATACTTACACATTGAAGTGTTATTTTTTATCGTAATATTTTCTCCTTTTTAATTTACAAATTTGTTCAAATTATGCAAACTCTATTCAATTCCCTAATGTATTTTAGATTAATTAATTAAATTATATAATCGATAAAAAATGAATTCCTAAATAAAATTAATTTCCTCCTTCAGTTAATTTTTTACTTTTTTTAAAATTTATTAAGTTTTTGTTTATGAACTAATTCTTTATTATATTTATAACTATAATGTAAAATATACATATGCTTTTTCGAACTTAAAATAATTAATTTAGTGTTTTTATAAATCAATCTCCTTTATTTGTATTTTGATAATGGTATAAAATATATATTATTCTTATAAAGCCAAATAAAATTCAATCTAATAATGAAATTCAGATACTAGGACTATTTCATGAAAAATAAAATATTTGCTTTGTGAAATATAGTAAAAAAAGTTTTATTATTTAAAACGAAATCCATTACTTTATTATGATAATGTAATTAAACATTCACAATTTCAGAAAATAAATTTATTTTAGTAATAAGATTATTCTCACTCCATTCTAAAATCATTTAAGACTGGTATTCTCAATGTAAAATATCATAAAAAGAAAGTCTTATTGATCAATATTTTTTCAAGAAATCTTTTTTGTGTCGTGAATTTCGCTTAGAACAGCATTTTTGTAACTTATTTAATTTTTTTAGAAACACATAATTCTGAAAATCTTTTTTATTTAATAATTTGCAACAGTAAATCTAAGAAGTATTCCTCTTTTTTAAAACTATTTATTCTAAAATCAAGGCATAATATTTACTTAAAAAGAAAACCGACAACATGTTCCAATATTTTAATCTCTAATAGTTTAATCCAATATTTTTTCATTGATTACTTTTTCAAGAACAAAAAATATAGATAAAGAAACAGAATCAAAGAAAAAAAAATATTGATTTTTATTACTGATTTATTACTGATTTATTGCTGATTTTTATTACAAAACTTCATATTACATTAAATTTTCCAAGTAGTATTGAAACTATTTCGTTTTTAATTCATGTTTTTGCTGATGATATAAGGAATTTAAAGTACTTTGATAAGAAATAGTTGTGTCTATGCTTAATATAATGGAATATCATACTTTATTAATTAAATCTAATTATGACTTTTTTAAATATGCTCAGCAAATTGATTTTATTATGACATATTTCTAGGAGACATTCATGCTAAATTTCAGATAATATCATTTTCAGATAAAAATTTGCCATTAGCACGTAGTGTAGCTTTCTTTAAAGTAAAGTAACGGCTAGTAAAATCTAGCCCTTCATGTGGAAAACTTAAAGGATTCAAAACTTAAAGGATACAAGATAAATTAAAAGACAAATGAAAATATTAAAAAATGCAAGTAAATTTGAAATTTAACATAAGATAGGGATCAAATTGAACTTAAATTCAGAATTAAGTACCGAAAAGGTCATCTTCATCAGAGTGTGGGAAAGGATATTGACGCAAAAACAAAACTTTTCTAATCTAGAAAAGAATAATACCCAAAACTACACTCTGTTTTTAAAAAAATGAATTACTAATAAGGAAGTGAATGTTTTTAATGTAATTAAATATGTGTACAATTCCTACATAGATAGTGAAACGACAGAAAATAGATCCATATGCCCATGCACACCTCATTACAGCTTAATGTTTAAATCAGAAGTTGGTTGAATCGTTTCTGGCATCGATTTATACTTGTATATTCTTCGGTACAGAGTGAGAAGAAAGATATGGTCCAATGTCATCTTGCTAAAACATTCTTCCTTGCATTCACAAGCTGTTGCTCCAAATCAGTGATGTTTTGGGGCGAAAGAATCTATCATTCTACCATTTGCCAGATATATTCAATTGGTAAAAGGTTTGAAGACTTTCTGGAAAGAGTATTTACGCCACAAAAACAATACACAGATATTGGAGTGGTATGGAGCCTGGCATCATCCTGTTAAATGTTATTCCCCGGATGACGTAACATGAAGAGTAATACAACCAGCCCCAGTTGGTATCAACATACTCTTGAGCTGTTAAAAATATATGAGGTGGCTAAAGAAGACCTGTTGTCATATGAGATAGCACTCCATACCGCCATACCAGGGATTATGGTAGTATATCTTTCTAAAATAAAAGTTGATTGAGACAGCTTCATGAGCAAAGCAGCATTAATCACTGAACACTATACGATGCCAATCTGACGGCAACCATGATGATCGGCGGCGACGATTTTCCCAATGTTGTGTTGTCGAAGGCAGTCGTCTTCAAAGCCTTTGTGAGCGTAACCCTGCTTCAACCAAACTATATGAAATAATGGGAAATGCCACGGTGGGATGGAAGGAACTGTAGTATATTGAATAGAAGACAATGAAACCGTTGTACACCAAGTTCGTCGAGAGAATTTCTTTTGACTATAAGTACCTTGCAACAACCTCTACTTGCAGCATTGGTTGACACGGGGAGCTTATCGAGATACCAAGTCAGTACTTTGTAGACATGATCACCTAGCTTTATAATATTCGACAATTCGACCACGTTCAAGGTTAATCATTTACAATATAAGACTTTTGATAACGCCATTCGCTATTTCGCTAAGGAATCAATTGCAAAATGAAGATTATTTTTCAACATTTATGACTAATTTATACTTTGTGAATTGCTCTGCAGAAAAGCGTGTTATGACCGTTTTCCCTGTCCTCTGGTCTTGAAAATTTTATCATTTGCCTGTTCCATTTAAGATGTCTTCACCTATGAAATTTCATCACAATCGAATAATGTCTACATATTGATTCGATTTTTTTGCCAAAGATTGCATATGCCACACCTACATAAAACTTTATGAAATCTCAAAACTTAATATTTAAAAGAAACAAAAGTTCAAAACATGTAAATACAAATTGGCATAAGCTATCAAATAACTATTACTACACAAATACAAAAATTATAAATATTGTTTGAAAATTTCTTAAATCAGTAATATATGAACATTAGAAATGATGAAGGGCAAAAATTAAATAGAATTTTTCTCCTTATAAGAACTCTGAGGCTTGGAATTCTCTTCTGTAGTTTTCTATAGCTTCACACTTATAAACAATTCTACATTTGCTAAATAATGTTTTATATAAAGTTTTACTGTTTTAATATTTATATTTATTAAAATTTTCACTTATAATATTTTTTTAAATTATTAGAAATTCTACATATTCTGTTTGATTGGAAACTATATTTTTATAAAATTAATACAATATTTTGAATTCAAATAAATTAACTGATTGACTACATATCGTTATTTTTGTCATGTATTCGAATATAATTAATTTAAATTTTAACATTTTTTCTTCAATATCAATATCTATAAGTTCTGATTTTAATTTATTATTATTGGTTTTATATAATATCTGTAAATAATAGCAGAAAAATTTTTAACTTGTTTTTTGAGTATAAGAAAATTTTTAATTTTGACTAAAGAGTGTTTAAACATTCTGTAGATTTTAAAGTAATTAAATAAAAATCAATTATTCTATTTAATATTCTACATCAATTAATCCACATCAGCATCGTTTAAACATTTCCCCATGAATTAGAACTAAGGATTTAATTTGAAAATTCTTAGATAGAGAGAAAACATATCTATATGTAATCTTAAATATAAATTTTAAGATAAAACACAGCATACATTGTATTTTCTTTGATTATATCCATGTATAAAGTTAAACCTTAAGACTGTACGTTAATTTCAATTGTTTTTTCTTGGCGTTTACATTTTGTTTTGTTTCATATATATACATTTTTCAAGAAAAAATATTTCCTAGTAGCTTAAGAGCTAGGTAAACATGAAGATATAAATTATATTACCATAAGCAATACATGTTTATATATTGGTTGGTTGTAAAGTAATCATAGGTATTACAAAATCAATGGGGATACAAAAAAATATAGAACGTCATTTTGGAATACTGAGATGCAAATTAGCAAAACTTGTTATTTCGATGGTTTTCGTTTTGATCCCTTCTTAGTCAATCATCATTTGCCAATCTAATCATAACCTAATCAACTTTAAAAAGCATGTGCATTTACAGCTTTTCTTTTAAATCTTGATAAACTCTATTTGAAAAATGTACATTAGAGTTGTTCATAATGATTCTTATTCACTTACATAAGAGGGTGAACAGTTATTTATGACCTATGCAATTCTGCAAAAAATGTTTTGATAAGTATTCAACTATATAGGTCTAATATGCAAAATTACCTCTCTGGGGAATTTTTTAAAACCCATTTTTATTTCAGAAATACCTTATTTCATCTTTAAACAGATCATTTGAATTAAATTTACATGCATTGTTTTACCGAGTGAGAAATTGTCTTTTCACATTTTCTGTGCCCACTTATTTTGCAAGTGTTTTTGAAGTAATTCGAATGAATTCAGTGTTGATCTCTCTCAAAATCAATATTATAATAACTTTCCGCTGAATGTATTTCTCTGAAAAACTTATTTTAATTTATTTTACCATCCACCACAATGAATTACCTCCATGCAGAGATTTTAATTTATATGAGGTTTATTGATGTTATATAAAAAAGGATGAACCACATCTGCTTTTGGACTTTTTGGCTGTCTATGATCTCATGGATCTAGTCTAGTTCCACTAGACCAGATGGGAAATAGTCCCACCACCACCAAAAGGATGAATCTTGAAAATTTCCCAAGCGCCAACTTTGAAAGGTGAGTGGAGAAAATGCACCTTTGGTAAAAAGTAACTGGGATTACTAATAGCGTATTTTACTCCAAAGAGATCATCTATACAGCTTGACATTGATATGCCTCAAAAATAGAGCGTGTTTATAATAATTTGAAATAAGTTTCCTTGCCAAATTTTATGAACAGAAACTTTCAAAGCTTTACAAAATATGTAGCAGGAATAGCTAATTCAAAAAGGTTGTACAAAAAGTACCTATGATTTCAAATTTATAGAAACATTTTTAGCTTTCTTATATTCATTCATTTATTCTACCATAACCCTCTCCATTCATTACTCTTTCGTGCATTACCACTACAAGCATTTTTAGCCTATAGATTACTATTATTAAATTTATGATTTGTTTAAACGAAAACCAAAGTGTTAATCATTCTATGCTCATATAGGAAGTTAAATAACTTTTTGCTTTGGTTATGCCTTTGGGCGAGTAAATTTTGCTGTTTATCTTGTATTTTAAACAAAGAATATATTAAAAAATTACAACTTTTTTGTTTAAAAGAAGTAATGAAATATATAAATATATTTATAAAATTAATTTTTGAAGTACCAAATTAAGCATTTTTATAGATTTTAAGAAAATTTTGGAAAGGCATAATTAATAGAAGCTAAGAATTATTGAATTAAGCACATATAGCTTATTATTCTTTATTATTTGCATAAAAGTCACATCTTTGCCTATCAATAGCAAGACTTCCGTTTCCGAAACTTTATTCAACCATCGGAAATCTGAATTTACGTGCAAAGAATTTCTTGAAAGACTCATTACGCTCAGTGGATTAGAAAGTACTTTACCTGTTTTGATTCAACAAAGGAAACTTGCTTTAATGTATAGATTTTGTGATCCAAATGAATATAGAAAAGCTTTGGAAAATACTTTATAATTTTATGCCATTTCATGATATTTGTAAATTTATTGTTTTATAAGATTTATTTAATAAGATTTTATAGTTTATGTGGTATTTTAGTAATTAATACACGATGGTTAAATACCCTAATAAGCATTTCTAAAAAGTAACCATAACTTGCATGAAAGGCTATTTACAGGATATTTCAGCAGACACATACGTGGGTGCAGAAAGTTAAAACCATATCAAAAATAGCTTAAACTAAGTTGGATTTTTTAAATTTATGTTAGGTTTATGACTTGAAAAAAATAAAAATCTCTCTCAATGTTAAAGATATTTTTGAAATATAATTATTTAAAAAAAAACATTTTTATACAAATTTTTAATATCCCACAAGGGATAAGTCTACAAACTCATTCTTGAAATTGTACAGAAATAGAATCTGTGTTAAAACAATTTTTTGAAAACATATAAATTGGAATCTTGAAGAGCTCCAAAAATCATCATAATGCATGTAATCCAATTAATATCCATAAATAATAATTGTCAGCAAATTATATTTCAGGAAAACTACTTGTCCACCATGACAGGGATAATCAAAGACCTGAATACTCTTGTAAAATTGGAGCTGATTTCACATAGAGAGATAATTGTAGCGACATACAAGTGAACTTTAAAGCTTTTGTATATCAGCTCTAATCGGGTGAAGTAGTTTATTAAGTGCATACGCACAAGTACAGCAAAACAATGCAATGTTTGCAATGAGACTAAAATAAATCTGTGCGTCAAAATGAATCTTAAAATTTTCCATCTGTGTGGCGGAGATAAAAGTAGCTAGCAAACATTGATCAACGAATTTTAAGATTATTAATTGTTATGAGATATTTTCAAGTATCATGTTTGTACTTGCATTGAAGCATCCAAATGTCGTTGTTGTTATCTATGACACTTCGACAATCCAAGCTCGCTACCCGACGACTATGCAAAATTAAGCCAAAAGGGTGGGTCTTTCGTTTTAACTAGAGTCCCATGAAGATGAAAGTAAGACTTTGCTCTAAACTCCACTGAAAGATGGCACCAGCATAAGATCCACTCCCTCAATTTTGACATTGAACTGGAGGTGGAGGAACTTTTCTCCAGACATTTACTCCCATGATAACTGACCACAGGAGTTTTGGTTCCACAGATTTAAGGAACACCTATATTGCATGTACTCGGTGTATCTTTGGTGACAATGGGAATAGAACCCACCCCTTCCGGACGATAGCCCAACACTCTAATCACTAGTCTACCATGACCTATTCAAGGAAGCACTTGTGGCACAGAGGTTAAGCAGATGGACTAGAAATTCATTGGGCTCTCATTCCGTAAGTTTGAATCTTACAGGCTATGAATTTGTTTGTTAGGTACAGGGATTCTTGATGTTCTTTACGACCCATTTAAGAAAGTTCATTTGATGAACGATTTTTTTTTTGCATCCACGATGCGCTTTGTTTAATCTTTTTGACTTTTTTTGGAATTGCTCATATTTCAGGCGCCTTTACAGACGCAGAATTATCTCTTAGCAAGAATATTCATCCCTACAACAGACATCGGAAATTCAAACTTTACCATATTAAAAATTTTGCAACCTGCCGGAAATGGGAAACATGTTTATAACAATGACCATATACACTTAATATTTTATAACCTGACCTGACGAGATTTCAAATATCATAGATTTTATGCACGTGCAGAGAGGGAGAGAGAGAGAGAGCAGGGGAAAATAACAAAAAAAAATTTAAAGTACCTGACACAACACTTTAAGGATGTAATATGCAGAAAGGGAAGAACATTTTTATTTTAAATATTTGCTCATATTTCTATAAATCAAAATGACAGTAACCGAATATAAATTAATTTTGAGAAATTATGAACATTATTATAATTTGAAATATTTTGCAACAAAACAATATATTTATTTAAATGTTAAGAAACTGATCGATATTAATTTATATCAATTGCTTGTAATTACATATTGTTAATTTTCCTTCATATAAAACAAAGGATTTTAGAAATTTTCAGTTTAGTAAGGTATTAATAAAACAATTGTAATATTTAAAAATTATTTTAGATTATTTTTTCAAAAATATTCATCAAATTAAAAAAAAAAATTAACTTTTTACGGTTTTTCATATGGTTTCTAGGGTTTGTTATACACCCATACATCCACACGCACGCATAGATACAATATATATATATATATATATATATATATATATATATATATATATATATATATATATATATATATATATATATATATATATATATATATATATATATATATAGTGTGTGTGTGTGTGTATGTGTGGTTGTGTAAGTGTAGGTGGGTGTTAAAATATTTGCTGCAAAAAAAAGTTTATGTTAGTTCTAGTTATCGAGATAGATATTGCTTCAAACATTAAGGTAAGAAATAAAAAATATTAAACAGAATATTATGTAATTTGGAATTTAAGATATTGGAGCATATCTCAATGATGCGATGATGGAAATCAAAATTAACACTTATTTGATTTCTGACGTCGCCTTAAGCCATAAACCAGAACGGTCGAAAGCAAAATTTTCCTCAAGGTAAGGGTTAATGATTCAAACAGATGAATCACCAATATGAAAATTTTTGCATTGTTAAATAATCGACAAATTCTGTATTGTAATAACTCAAATTAGATACACGCGATTAAGCTTTTTTTAATGTCTGATGTCATATCATTCTCGATTTTTCATTGAAGAATGTGATACAGAGGAATATACTAGATCAGGCGTATATAGATTTTTCCAACTAAAGGATATCTTTTAAAAACATTAAATTATTCAACGACCGACTGCAGGACTTTCGGTTCAACAGATTTAACGAGCACGTATATTACATGTACTTGGTGGATCTTTGGCTTCCCTGGGAATATAACATATTTAGATTAGAACATATACATTGGCATATATAGATTTTCCCAACAAAAGGATATCTTTTAAAAATATTAAATTATTCAACAACCGACTGCAGGACTTTCGGTTCAACAGATTTAACGAGCACGTATATTACATGTACTTGGGTGGATCTTTGGCTTCCCTGGGAATAGAACATATTTAGATTAGAACTTATATATTGGCATATATAGATTTTCCAAACAAAAGGATATCTTTTAAAAATATTGAATTGTTTTGTAGTAATGTATTCATTAATTGATATAAATGTTAAAATGTTAAAACATTTCACCTATTGATCATAAGCTAGTAACAAGACTTGTATAGTCTACACCCAGTAAAGCCAAGCAACTATTGCTTTTAAAGTTTTCCTTTCCGAATAATGTGTACATTATTTATTTTCAAGATAGCTGCTTTCCATCAACGTGCAATTCACATTTTTTTTAGTTTACGTAGGAAACATATTCATAGGCAAATTCTGACGAATAAAACTTTCTCTATTAATAAACAGCATCTCGCAATTATCATGTGTAGCTTATTCCTATTGATTAAGATTGTCAATTTTCAGTATTCAGTTATGTATTACAAATTGCCACACCAAATTAAATTAACATATTTTTAAGGGTTCTTTATTATACATTAGTGAAATAAATTATTTTACATTAAATAATTTACAGTACTTGTTAAAAATTAGCATTCATTTTAAAACGTTAATATTTATGAAAACGGTAAGTACTTTTATATTTATTCTACAAACCTGTGTATTGTGTTTAAATACGTAAAGAATAGCATTGTGACGGATACTTCAATTTTGCCAGCATGAATGAATCAGCAATGGTAGTCACTTACTTATGATGCTCTTCAATTTATTTCAGAACATGGCTGTTTCAGATGTTGAAATAAATATGCTAATCATTTTTTATTGTATTGAGCTATTAGATATAAGCTATATATTTAGTACTTTAGAAAAATGGGTAGAACTTTGCTTAAAAAGATAACTTTATTATTTTTAATAATTTGAAGAAAAATCTCATTCCTTACCGCAAATATACTTATATATATACAGGGTGATCATAATTAAACTGCAAATTTAAAAACGCTGTAAAAAAGAACCACTATTCAGAAAGACCTGAAATTTCCCCAGAATGTTCTTCAAGTAGGGGGATTTTGGTGCGCCTGTAGGTTAATTACATGAATTCTGACATGAACAATAATCAACTGTGGCTGTAAGCTGAACGTTAAACCAGTTGTGCTATTGTAAGTCAGGCAGATGTTGTGGCACTCTTGGTGTAAAGCTTATTCAGAGCGACAAGGTGATGACACATCAAATAGGAAAAAATCGGTTTTTAATTGCCCTGCGACCAAAAACCGTAGAAAAAGCCAAAAACTATTAGGTTTTTAACTGTCCTTAGTCTTCTACAAAAAAAATTTCAATATGGTGTCCACCATTTCCTGTTAGGAGGTGTAAACGTAAAACGGTATTTTTCACAGCAGCTTGGAGTGTATCAGTGCTCATGTTGTTAACGGGCTGAGTAATGCGGTATTTCAATACCGCTAAGGTGTCTAGTGGAGCACTGTACAAAACATTTTTCAGAAATCTCCAGAGCCAAAAGCACAGGGGATGATGTCCGGTGATCGTGGCTGCCAGGAGTTAGAAAATGTCGGCTGATAATACGGTCATTTCCGAAATGGCGTTGCATCACCATCGACAATTAACGAGAATTCTAGCTACTCAGCATTTTATACAAGACGTTAATTTGCATATAACCACCTGTGCAGCGCCATTTATAGGCCACTTTTTTCCTAATTTTTTTCCCACGCCAAACAAAATCCCCCCGTTCGAAGTACATTCTGGTGAAATTTCAGGTCTTTCTGACCAGTGGTTCTTTTTTCACAGCGTTTTTAAATTTGCAGTATATGTATATATATATATATACATATATATATATATATATATATATATATATATATATATATATATATATATATATATAATATATATATACATATATATACATACATATATATATATATATATATATATATATATATATATATATATATATATATATATATATATATATATATATATATATATATATATATATATATATGTATATATATATGTAATATACATATATATATATATGTATATATATATACAAGCTGACCCAGCCACGCGTTGCAGTGGCTGAGTTTTTATAATACATTGATTCAAACTGAACACGCACAATAATAACACAAAACAAAGTATAATTATGAAAGTGATTCACAAAAAATTGTTATAGTATGATTATATATCATGAAAATTTATGTATTATGAAAATATATGAAAATATATATGAAAATATATGTACATCATGAAAATATAATAATAAAAATATATGTAAATTCTATATTTAACCACGCGATTGCGCGCGCACGTTAATTTTCTCGAAGATGTATAATCTAGATAAATAAACACGTCGCCATACCTGTGCAACTTAGATGCTAAACCACCATCTATTAGGAACTTACAGAACTAAACAATAAATAAACATTAATGTCGTATAATAAATATTGAAAATAATAATTAAGAGATAAAAACTATTCTATCTTTTAAGTTGGATTATATCATAAATGGTTACAAAATTTTATCAAAATCCATTCAGTTGTTTCGGAGTTTATCGGGAACATACATCGTGACACGAAATTTTTATATATATAGATATATAAATATAAATATAAATATATATATATATATATATATATATATATATATATATATATATATATATATATATATATATATATATATATATATATATATATATATATATATATATATATATATATATATATATATTCCTTTCTTTTCCTCCAGCTGGTAATTAAATAGCAAATGTATTCTAAAAAATATTACCACATTTTAATAGGTAATATTTTTTAGAATACATTTACACACAACTGATGATTAATAGGATATTTAACATTCATAAGCAATGTAGTTAAACTACCTTTTCTAAACACACAGCTAAAATGGTTTCATTTGTTTCGTGTGCGTTATATTTCATTTTTTAAAATGAATATTTTACTTTTCTTTTCTGTTGACTGACTTCCTGGATGCCCGAATAATTATAAAGTTACTTAATTTTCTTTTGTAAAATATTCTACTATTTTGGTTTTGCATGTGTTTTTTGTTACATAAATCATTTCTATACCAAAAAGTTTGTTTATTTTTAAGACTAGCTGAATGGAATGAATTCTTTGATTAAAATCAAAATGAAAATTATTTCAATTATGTCTATTTATAATGAATATTTTGAGCAATATCTGTATAGATGCACAAGTTCATTTATATATATATATATATATATATATATATATATATATATATATATATATATATATATATATATATATATATATATATATCGAGTTTCTGTCACTATAACTGTAACCGCGAGGGCCACTGTGTTGCCATTCACAGAATCTCGAGCGCATATCTCAAAAGAACTATATTTGAAGTATCATCTTGATCGGTTAAATAGAATGGACGCTAGAAGTGCAGATGTTGGCAAAGTTTTTTTATAATCACCCTGTATACACACACACACACACACACACACACACACACATATATATATATATATATATATATATATATATATATATATATAGAGAGAGAGAGAGAGAGAGAGAGAGAGAGAGAAGAGAGAGAGGAAGAAAGATGAGATTTGTTCAAATATACTTCAAAGTATTTAACAAGATTATAAAGTATATTTATAAGACAAAAATATTAAAATAATGCTTAATGAAAATACACCAACATATTTTCCTCCAAAGAGAAAAAGTGTATCACAAGAAAATAAATATTTATTTTTCATAAAGCTGCTGATTCCTCTTTTAAATCCAGTCACGAAAACATTATTTTATGTATGAAAGTCCAACATGACAAAAATAGTCATATTTCAGTTAACTTATTTTTTGCTCCCTTGTGAAAAAGAGAACATTTTGTAAGAAAAATCCAAAAGATCATATTTCACTCTTAAATCTTCTTTCAAATAGTGAAGTTAATATATACGGATTTATTCTTCAAAATATACAAGATCAATTAATAATTTTTTGTTCAAATATTTAATGATATCAAACTTAAAAAACATGTTTCACGTCTTTTTTTTCATAATAAATATATTGGTTTGTAGTTAATATATGTTTATTACCATCAACATTATTGCGTAACAATAAAAATAATTTCAATTTCTATAAACTGATAGCTTTTTAAAAATTTAAATTAATTTCTTTAAAACTGATATTTAAGTGATACCATAACGACGAGTACCTAATAATTTGAATATTTTATATAGCAAAATGCATGAAGCTTTTTATTGTTATTTAAAGGAGTAGGAAATAATAAAAATATTTAAGGAAATATTTAACAAAAACAGGAATTCAGTTTATATATGGGCAGAGTTTAATATTTTTGTAAGGCATTATGATTTCAAATTCTTTCGACATAAGACACAGTCATAAATTTTCTGAATAAAAAAAGGAATACCTTTCACTTTTGCTGGTGAGCATAAAAGTACTGATTGTGTTGGAAATAAAAAATATTAGCTCTAATTGTGTGAAATGTAATATAATAAAAAATCACCAAAATACAAAGTAATGTAAATTATAATCAATGTGAGAAGTTTGCCTTTCAGATAAATTTATGAGGATTTTTATCAGTTCAAGAGCATCTATCAGTTCAAGAGCTGCTATCAGTTCAAGAAATAATTATTTATTCCTTTAAGACTCATTCCTTTAATACTCACAAATCAAAAATTGCAATGGAACAAATAGTTCATCATCATCATTCATGGCGCGCCAGCCCAGGATGGGCCAAGGCCTTCTGAACAAGTTTCTTCCAGCCACCTCTACTGGCAGCCAAACACCTCCAATTTTTTGTTCCAAGGACCCTACAGTCTTCTTCGACTGCATCCACCCATCTCAGCTTTGGTCTTCCTCTTCTTCTTACGCTGATGGGTTTTGCAAAAAAAATTTCCCTTAGTGTTTTATTGCCCTTCATTCTAATAACATGTCCAACCCAATTGAGACGGCTTACTTTAATGTGATGTACAACGTCTGGCTCCTTGTAAATTCGATAGATTTCTGTATTGTATTTTCTGCGCCAGACTCCGTCATACGATTAAGATACTTCTTAAAATCCTGCGTTCAAATAGAGGCCCAACAGCCTCTCCTCTCTTACAGTCAAAGTCCAAGTTTCCGAGGCATAGGTCAAAATGGGACAGATAAGCGTTCTATAGATCTGAAACTTTGTTTTTAATAAATATGTCTTAGGAACAAATAATTCTCAATGTGAAAAATAACAATATTGATATTACTTTTTTTATGAGTCACAATGTTAAGTAAAATTTCTATTTGAATATTGAAAACTCCTGGAAAATACATTTTCGTAGAAGTTCTAGTTCTATAAATTAGCCATTATTGTTAGTAATAATTTTTAATCTCCTGTGATTTATAATGAATGAATTTTCTCAATACCCTTATCATTTACATTAAATTAGGTGCACTGAGCTTTGCTTTCCCTATTACTTTAAATTATGTAAAAATATAGATACCGATTTTTTTTTAAAAAAATGCTTCCTTCATTGTACCAAGCCAGTACCATTTCCTTTATTTAAGTTATTTTTTCTTATAGCAAAACAGCTACACCGTTCACTCCATTTTTCGATTCAAGGAAACTTAAATAGTTTGAATTTTCTTATAACATTTTGTGGTTAATGAAGATAATGCTCCAAATTTTATATCAAAATTGGGTAGTATATTTATTGATATTGCTGCTGTTAGTTGCAGCATACTTCCTGCCATTAAAAAATTATACAAGTCAAACAAGAAAGTCCTATCCTTTTTAATGACCCAAAAGAACATGATTAACAGTAAGTGTAGCGTATTGTTAGTCCTCTAAGTGATCACTGTTAGCATCCCGTATCTTCAGCCACAGTTGTAAAACTTGGAGGTTTTTGATGCAAAGAAGTCCTTGATTTCTTGGCTCATCAGTGAAGGATTTTTCATGATGATTGTCCAGGGAAGGGAAGAGGTGGTAATCTGATTATGCAAGGTTATGTAAGTAAGGTGGATGAAAGAAAGTCAAGTCGCAGCATGGTATTCCTGACCACCCACGTTGCATGCAGCCTCATGCTCTCGACCTAGAAGAATACACCTTTGCTATTCAAGAAGCTAGCTCCTTCTGTTGCAATGCTTGTTGTACACATTTCAACTGCTGTTAGTGCAGATCCGCAGTGACTATTTGGCCTGTTGGTAGCAGCTCATAGTGAATCACTTGGCGACTACTCCACCAGATAACAACTTTATAACATGGAAGCAAATCTATCGACCGGAATTTGCGAAACCAATACCTATCTGTACGTTCATCCACAGCACTATTCCCAAATGCTTGACATATCTGTCGATATTTGCTTGACATATTTGGCGATATTTGCTTGACATATTTGGCGACTACTAAGACTACTCTGCAGTCGTAAATCAAACAAAACCAAATGATTTCCTATGATTCGTCAATTTCACTTCGCTACTGTTCAAGTTATGATTGAGGAACGTGCGCGATGAACCTGCTTTTTATAACGCGACTGATATTACTACTCTCGAATAACCACTATCTCAATTACATTATACACAGATTCAAATACTTATTCTCACTTCATTCAATGGCAACGTGAAAACGTAACGAACGTTTTTGTTTATATTCCAGATTCGCTTATCTTAGGATGACCTATTTCAAAGTCACTCTACCAGAAAATTTTATACATTGTTCCTATAAATCCCTTTTATATTTTGTTAGTATATTTGTTACAGATATTTCTAAAAACATTTATTTTCAAATAAAGGAACTAAATAAGCTAGTATATTCTTGGAAAGTTTATTATTTGACACTCATTTTAGTAATATCTTAGCAATAAAATGAAATGTAAATTAAATCAGGCTCTTTTGTAAAGCCTTATGAAGAAACTAGAAATGTCATTAGACAAAAATCATTTCGAAATGGCTACATAAGTGATGCTGATTATTTTTGCTACTTTAAAGGCAAAGAGAAATAATGAATACAATGAGAAAATACGTATCTTTCAGGCATTTTGATATTGAAAATATTATTAAAAATTTGCTGTTAAATAAAATTCCAAGACCAGATAATATCCGCTACGATTAAGAATTTTCATAATTTTTATCCTTAGAGCTTTCCTGAAATATTTCTTTTTTCTTAAATTATTTAATTTGCCTATCAGTTTCAAAATATTTTTCAAATTCCTGGAAGGTTATTTCGACAGATGAAAGTATAAATTTTTCAGTTATAATCACATTTTAAGGTGCAAATTATACATTTGTTTTCACTGAAAAATTATGTTTTGAAACTCCTCACAAGCAAACACATTAAGAGAGTACCTATTAAATTCTAATCTTCAAAGGGCGGTTTGCTCTTTCATCTCAGAATTATATTAAAAAACGTTATCTTTCTGTGCAATATGATCAATAAAGGTAAAAGAAAATTTAATTCCTCTAGGAAATATTAAAGGAGATTTAGAATTTGATTTGTGGCCAAGTACTATTCATATTTTGCAGAAATCTTGTGTTGCAAAGAATATTTTTTTCTTATTTTTAAGAGATACTTAAATCAACATATAATTGATCTGACGCATAATGTATTGAAGAAAGTAATAAATATGGAAAGGGGTTGTCTTCCCAGAAGTCCTTGCACCACTTTTGTAGAAGTTAATTATCAACCACTTATTACACAACCTAAACTCGTTTGAAAACAAAGCTGTTTTAGTATTGAATTTCTTAATGAATAATTAATTAATTGAAATATATCTCTCCTCGAAATTTGTTATTTGGCTCAAGATATTTTTTACTTTAATCAAACTGAAAACACTCCAATTTATTTCGAGAAAATGCAGAGTCATCAGATTTATGAGACATTTCAAGACAAAAGAAATTTGAACTTCAAGTGAGGAGATTGTGTACTTTCTAATGTAGATTACGTAAAATACCTTTTTGTCATTTTTGATCTATAACTTATATAAAAAGTGCATTTTGTACATTTAACGTCTGCTTGAAAAATTTCTTCCATTGTACAAAATCTGCTAAAATACTTACGATATTTGTGACAATGCAATTGAGTTCTGTCGTAACCAAGGAATTTTGCCTATAATCTCCTGTGTTTCATAGAGAGAAAGTTTGAAAAAAATAACTGAAAGAAATTTGAAAAACAGACTTTATTTTAGAGTTTTAAAAACATACAATATTTTAAAATAAGATGCACGTGCTCTATATTCTTTCGTACTTTGAGCAGTTATCATGGGTATAATGGTCTTTAGTAAATTTCTTCCCCCTCCAGATCAAAAACAAAATTGAGGGAGTGGATCCTCTGTCGATGCCATCTATAGGAGGAGTCTAAGATCAAGAACTTACTTTAAACTTCGTGGTCCTCTAGCTAAGCAAAAGCTGAACCCTTCTGATTCTATTTCGCATAGCCATCTTCTAGCTAGCTTAGGCTTGTCTAAGTGTTGTTAATAACAATAACAACACATATTCTTCCTGAATTACTTCCTATTGATATGGAAATCTGTATAGAAATTTATGCCAAGTAAATATAAACAATGCCTAGTTGCCGAACTCCTGATACTAAAGCTCCTCACCTTTTCAGAAGTGTTCCTGAATCCTTTTACTCTGATATTAAATTAAAGAAAACCAATCTGTATACTTATTTTACACTAGTGGAAGACAACCAGCTATGACCGGTTGGTTAGGGTGCCCTTATCTTTATCGGAAAGTAATAAGTTTGAATACTGGCTTAAGTAGAGATATTTCATGTTCACCAAAGCTTGTTAGAGCATGGCAAATTGAAATGACCTCTAAATGAAATAACACCTCTTGCTGTGGCAGGTCAAGAAGTAGAGAGGAATCTTATGCTTGGTCTCTGATTTTAAATTATAAGACTCTAAACCTGTTGCTTCTATCTTATTGTAAAAGCCCAACTCTAGTGGAAGACAGCTAGCGATGACCGGTTGGTTAGGGTGCCCTTATCTTTATCGGAAAGTAATAAGTTTGAATACTGGCTTAAGTAGAGATGTTTCATGTTCACCAAAGCTTGTTAGAGCATGTCAAATTGAAATGACCTCTAAATGAAATAACACCTCTTGTTGTGGCATGTCAAGAAGTAGAGAGGAATCTTATGCTTGGTCTCTGATTTTAAATTATAACACTCTCAACTTGTTGCTTCTATCTTATTGTAAGAGCCCAACTCAAGGCTAGGTTGAGGGAAATATATTGGTGCAAAAGTAACAACTTTATCTGGAAAACTCTTTAAAACAAGAGCTTACATTTTCAATATATATCAACGGAGAATATAATTGTAGATGTTTATATTAAAATGTTATCCTCTATTAAGCGTTACTATTGTCTGAACGAATTAAGATTGGAAATTACTGACTTTTGTATTTAGGGTAAATATATTAACATTGTAGGAAGATGTTAGGATACTAATGTCTTACTCTCTCGCATTATACCTTTTCTACTTTCAAACTCTTCAGATTAGAACAAATGCAAGCTATTAGGAGATCAGTCTGTACACATTGAGGTCAAATGTCTTTCTGCCTAGCTTGACGGCAGGTATGTTATTCTATTAAGTCAAATAAGAAAATTTATTTTATTTTATTATGTGTCATGTTTATTTGCAAAATAATTATCTTTTATCAGAAATGTCTTTAAAAACATATAATATTTCAATTTATACCAAAAAGGAAAGAAAATATAAGAGATGTAAAAACAATGCATGTCGTTCATATCAATTTGAAAAGATAAATTTCTATTATCGAATGTTAATGTAATTTTGGGAAAATTCAATCTGCAATAATACTATTCAACGATAAAAATTGAATTAAAACTTTATAAATATGGCATAGTAACTATTACAAAGCCAATGAAAACTTTCAGAAGCTTACTTAATTGAATACAATATAATAGTCTTTTCAAGTAAAACTCTGTTTTGCAGAAATTTCATTGAAGGGTAAAAAAACGTATTTTGATCAATCATTTTTCACATTTTGTTCTCCACATCAAAATATTTATTTATCAATAGAAGGCCTTCAAAATCATTTTGTTTTTCTTGTATCAACTATTTGCATATAATGGGAACTATCTTTTACTTTTTCTTTCCAAAGAATATGTAACTTTTTAGAAGCTTTTGTTCTCACCAAAAAATAATTTTAAATCAATGTTAGACTATATTAGTCAGTCGTATATAACTTTTAATTAAAATATGTTTTTGCAGTTGTTTTTAATGAAAGTAAATCTTCATTTATGCGACTGACTCTAATCCAAAAGTAATCAAAATCGTTTTTCATACTTTTAAATACAATTGTAGCGTGATATAAAAAGTATTATTCTGTTTCAGTTTGGCTGTTTCAAATGCTATTTCCACATAACTAATGGAACTCATTTCTCAGCGACTTGCAGAGAAGTATGCTGGTGCAATAACATTCATAGAAGCAAGAGTTAAGCTTGAAATTTCTATACATAAATAAAATATAGAAACTAAGCCTTCTGAAAATAATCTCCAAATTAACTTTACACATTTATTTAAACTTATAGAATAACAGCTGAATTAATAAAAGCTATAGCTAATATTAGTACGTAGGCAGCATTTTCATAACTAAAGATGCTGCCTACGTAAAACTATATTTAATGTTGTGGTACCTGTATTATACTTTTATCGCATTCACGGGTACTATATTAAGAAAATTGTAATAAAAATGTAAATAATTCTTCAGGTGCCAAATGAGCTTATAAATGGTTTCTAAAAGTGCAACATCATTAAATTTAACCACCTTTACAATGACTAAACTAAATCTATTATTCCTTAGCATGCTCATTTTAAAATTTAATATTTTTTTCCAATTGTCTAACAGCTTTATTTGTAAATGTTGGTCTAATTCTGAAAATCTCATACATTTACTTCTTGACTGCCAAAATTATTATCATGAAAAGAGTTATTAAAACATTTATTGTTAATCTACTTGACTTAGATTCTTATCTTTTCCGCGATAGATTTTTATCCTTTTGGTTGAATAAAATAAGTCCTTAGCGTGTTTACGTTTGGCATTTTTAAAGTTTTTGTGATTTGTATTTTTCTTGTTTTATGCATAGTATATCTTTAACATTTTTATTGATTTTATGCACTTTTAAATCCACTGTAATGCTTGATGATAAATTGTGTCTTTTCTATAAAATAGAAAAATATCAATTACAGTTGAATAGCTAACATTGCTTTATAATTATCATCTGCATTCACCTCGCTTTGAATTGATTTTTTGAATTTTCTAGATACCCATCTTTATAATACACTAACATGATCCAATATCTAAGAATGATCTTTGCAAAAGACTTTACACCTCAAATATTCAAATGTTTTACAACATTTTAAGCCTTTAGCTATCCATTTTTCGGTCGCAAAACGAATTTACTCTACCATAGATGTAAGACAACGCTCTTGGGAGTTTGAAGTTTCAATTAGAATCCCATGAGTATGGAATAACAGGTACCTGCAGGATCGTCTGACAAATTTAAATTTAAGTTATCCGTGCAGAAATTGTCAGTTCACAATAACAAGAAAAACATTTAAATTTTATTTACTTATTTTATCATTTTTTACTTTTTAGTTTAACATTTTATAGAATTGCTACTACAACACGTAAATATTTTATTTTGAATTCTCAGTAAACTCTTTTCATATAATTATTTTATATAAATTTCCTCTTTTTTTCAATGATCTTAAGGCCTTAAAATTTTAACAAAAAATTATATTTAAATGAAATTTATTTTGGCTAAAATATAGCTCGGTAACGTTGAAAAAAATTGTAATTTCCATAAAAACAAAAATAATTACTGCAAAGACATAAAAAATTCAGATTTATGAACTATATAGACTTATGAAAGATTTCAGTAATCACATTTATCATGAAAAAGAAATGAAACTTCCTTAAAATGTGAATAGTATTTTTTTAATATAATTATCCACAGAGAATTCTATAATAAAATTATTATATTACGTACTCCATTAAATACTTATTCATTAATATATTAATTAATACGCGTAATAAATTAGCTGGCAATTAAAAAAATTATATATAAAATATCAAACACTTTCCATTAGCAAATTCTACAGTTTTAATAATATTAATAGACTATTCTCAAATTTAAAATTGGAATGAAAAAATTTTGAAATGGAGAAAATTTGTTTTGTATTGCAATTTACTTTTGGCAGTGAATAAGACTTTATCTTAAATAATTAAACGTTTTCTTTTTCTTTAAAGAGAAATCCATTTTTAAAGAAATTACAACAGTTTGACTTCCATTTATCACAAGAATTTACATCAATTGAAACACTTCTATTGCATAAAAAATATTGAAAATATGATATTAAAATATTTTCCCCTTTAAAACAAATAAAATTTTATTTTTAGTCTCTGTTTCAATTTTTATTTAAATGTTAAATACCTTTCAATTATTTTTTAAATAAAAAACAACAATTAGCAAAAATAAAACAAACACATTTCCTCAATGTTTATTAAACTTAAATACTTTTAACTGTAACTTTTTATTTTAAATTTAATACTTTATTTATTAAGGAAGGTTATTAATTTTGTACTCTTATTCATGGATAATGTTTCACTTAACTGCGAAATAAGTGAATCATTATCCCTATAAATATAAAAATGACTTTCATTTCTTTTTAATAAAGCTCTGATTAGAGCTTTATGTACAAAGGTTTATGTATTGAATACACTTTTGAATATTTTATTTCTTTTATATCGCAAGCAATACTAGTGTATTTTAATCAACTGAGATATATAAGTCTTACTAATTAATCTGAATAAATTAAAAGGTGCGTTTATTCAAAAAATCATATTATGATACGACTTTAATTTTATTTTTTGAAAATTATGTTTTATTATCATCTTATATTTACTTTCAGAAAAGCTTGATAAAAAATTAATTCTTAAATGACATTTTTATGATTATTTTAAGAGAATGTTTATATAAGTTAAGCAGATTACTAGAGAGATCAGCAAAAAAGGGTTCCGAGGAATTATTTTATAAGTAATTGAATCAAATATTTAAAAAAAATAATGATTCCCAAATATCAATATTATTTTTAAAAAAAACTCTGCTATATATATAAAAATACAAGTTAATAGATGAATTCTTAAGAATAAATAAAAAAATTTCTAAATTAATAATTGATTAAAATACATAGTTTTTCAAATTTTTATATTAAATTAAAATATGTCCGGTTGAATTTCATTAATTTGAAGTGTTTTTAATTTAAAAACTCAGTATTAAAGTAACTCAGTGCATATTAAAGCATATAAATTTCCTATATTTCACGTACTTTGAAGTGCTTGTCAAAAGAAAAAATTCCTTGCTCAAATTCATATTTTTTTTATTTTTAAAGAAAATGGATTCTGTATGTTGAAGATAAAATATCTCGATTCAGCAAGTATTGTTAAATCAACGATATTTTTGTAACGAAAAAAAATTGTTTTTATTCAAGTAAAAAATAAAATGTAATATTTTTTCAGATATTTCTTTTCTTTTGATTGTGCTTTAGAAATTGTTGTTTCAAATTTTTTTTATTAAATCATTGTAATACATCATTTTCGCGTAAAATTAATAATTTAAGATTACTTTTTCAAAGTGTTTTTAAATATTTTATTTAAATTGATTTTTTTTAATATACTATTGTAAACATAACAAAAGAGTTGTCATTTGGACAAGCCAAGCTTGCTATGCCTTGGCTATGCGAATTTAAGTCAATATGGAGCATCTTTCGTTTAATCGGAGCACCATGAAGGTGAAAGTATAACTTTTGCTCTTCAAATCCTCCGATGGATGGAAGCACCAGAGTATCCACTCCCTCAATTTTGACATTGATCTGAAGGGGGAGGAAACTTTCTCCAGACCTATCACTCATGGTTACTGCTCAACGACCGACCACACGACATTCAATTCCACATATATAACGAGCACCTATATCGCATGAACTCGGCGGGTCGAAGTGGTTACTTATGACACTTGGACAAGCCAAGCTCGCTATGTCTTGGCTATGCAATTTAAGTCAATAGGGAGCGTCTTTCGTTTTAATCAGAGCACCATGAAGGTGAAAGTACGTCTTTGCTCTTTTTTTAAAATCCTCCGTAGGATGGCAGCACCAGAGGATCCACTACTTCAATTTTGACATTGATCTGAAGGGAGAGGAAATTTTCTCCAGACCTATCACTCATGGTAACTGCTCAACGACCGACCACACGACATTCAATTCCACAGATTTAACGAGCACGTATATCGCATGAACTCGGTTGGTCGATGTGGTTACTTATGACACTTGGACAAGCCAAGCTCGCTATGTCTTGGCTATGCAATTTAAGTCAATAGGGAGCGTCTTTCGTTTTAATTAGAGCACCATGAAGGTGAAAGTACGTCTTTGCTCTTTTTTTAAAATCCTCCGTTGGATGGCAGCACCAGAGAATCTACTCCCTCAATTTTGGCATTGATCTGAAGGGGCAGTATATTTCTCCATACCATTGCACCCATGGTAACTGCTCAACGACCGACCACACGACTTTCAATTCCACAGATTTAACGAGCACGTATATCGCATGTACTCGGTGGATGTTTGGCGACATTGGGAATCGAACACCACCCTTCCGGATGGAAGGCCGATACCCTAACCACTAAACTACCACGGCAACATAACAAAAGAGTTCGAAATTTATATAGGAAGCCAGTAATTTACTAGATCTGTGAAATTACTCGTACAAATGGAAAATTTAGATTTCATCCTCCCTGCTGTAAAGTAGCATGAGATTAATGCTCTACTTTTATTTTTGTTAAATGTTTTTGGTAGGTAAGCAGTTTCTAATTTTACAGATTTTTATGACAAGTACACTACTGAGTTTACTAGATAGAAATTCTCACTTTTTTAAGCAGTGCTCTGATTTCTAGTGTATTACAATGGAGATCAATACTGTCTGAATAGATATATTCTATCTAAATTAAATCTAAACCTGTGGCACGACAACCCGACTTAGGCCAAGGTATACAGTTCCTATGCCTGTTTTCCTCACCCAAGGCTTTAGTGTGCAAGGCATATCTCACGGTTAGGTGATCAGCCTAATGCAAAACCTCTAATGTTTACAGGTTACTGTCTAGACAATGTTGTCTACGCATTTTAATTTAATTTTAATGTGTTTGTCAAAAATGGCTTACTTTAAATTTATATAAGAACTTTTAATCGTATACAACTATGATTTTTCGCCTGACTTATTTATTCTAACTTATTTTGCGTGCTTTTTTGATCATCAATTTGTTTTGTAATCAAATTCTAATTATTCATTCATATTGCTGCCACTACAAAAAAAATGTTGTGTGCAAATTTAGGAGATCAAAGAAGAAATTTCGTGAGATTTTAATAAAAGTACTTTTCTTCAACATGAAATATTTATGGACTAAAATAATTTTATTATAAGATTTAATTTAAAAAAGATTAAAACATGTTGAAACAAAATAGTAATTTTAATCATATTTAAGTTTTATTTTCTACTGAACAAATAAAGTTTAAAAATTAGAATTTTTTTATCATCTATATATACGTACTGGTGTTTTTAATTTTTAATATTTGATACATTTTAAGCTTCAAAAATCTCAAAAGTATTTGAAATAATTAAGATAAACAAACTATCAAAACTATAAAATTGCCTTAACTTCACAGAAAGTAATAGCCAAAGTTATTACCTCGTTGTAATCTTTAGAGTGAAAACTGAAACATTTTCTTTACAGATAAACTGAGTGTAAAAATATTTTGTTTTTTTCGTTATGATTACACAGGTTTTGAAAAAAAAATATTGCTTTTCTTATCTTTCTTAAATCATAAGAAATCTTTTTAAAAGAATGAAATGAAAGCTTAACTTTAGCTAGAAAAAAAATCTATTTGTTTCAGAAATAAAAACTATATTTTTTTTGAAAAATAATTAATCAAAGTTAAAATTTTTTTTATAAATTTATATTAACGTTTTTGCTAACAAAATTTGTTTATATTCAAACATTTTTATTCTACTACACAATGAAAGTTTGAACTAAGGAAATATTCAAGAAAATTTAATCTTGTATTCTTTTCTTAATTATTAATTTGATTTCTATTTCTCTTTTATTTATTTCATGTTTAATAAACCACAACTTAAAAATAGAAATATATTTTATAACATATTGCTATTGCATAAAATATAGAAATCAAATATATTTTCAGATTATATGGAATGGTTAAATTTACAATTATTTAAAGCCTTTATTAATAAATTATTTAAACATTAAGTTTATTGAAATTATATTTGAGTTCAATTTCATATCGTATATAAATTAATGTATTTATTTCATACTAAGTTTAAATATTCAGATTTTTATGACTTGAAAGCTATGAGTGCAAAATCCAGTAACATAAATCAATAAGTTATTACAAAGTTTAACTTAACATAACTTTTAGTTAAATCCTTCAGTTAAACAAAAATTGTCCTAAAACAAATGTTAGGAGACACACCAATTTTTTATAAAGTTTACAAATATTGATTATAAAATTAGACGTTTAGACGTGTTATAAATGCACAGTCAGATTATAATTGATAAAAATATCAGTTTATTGTGTCAGTTTTTATCGTTTATGAGTCTCAGTAGACATATGCTCATTCTTACTTCATCAGTTTTGAGAAGAACATTAAATAATACAGATATAGTTATTTATATCTCACTTTTTCCAGAAATTATTTTTTCACACATTATTTGTATATTATAGAAATGCATATGGACTATGTTATCGACCACTGAACTAAACTCTGTGGCGCGACAGCCCATGAGGGACGACAAAGCCTACAGTGCTTGTTTCTGTTTCCATGACCGAGAAACCATGGGGTGGGAAGTGTATACCTCGATTAGGTGGTCAGCCTAACGCGAAAACTCTTGTGTTTAGTTCCTAAGCATGCTTGGTGCTCAGTTTAACGACCCACTGAAGGGATGAAAGGCTGAGCCGACCTTACCCAGCCGGAGGATCGAACTTCGGACCTGTGCTTTCAAAGCGTGAAATGCTACCACTAAGCCATGGGGTTTCGTTATTATGTACTATATAAATATTAAACATTATTTATATAGTACAAAATAATCAGTCTAATGTATGTTACAGGGAAATAATGAATCCATTAACATACAGAGGATTCTTATAGATATACTCTTTTTATATGCTTTTTTAATTTATAAGCACAATTTCGCTAATTGTTAAAATTATTTAACAAAACATTTAAATGAAATATTCCTAATATTTTCATCAGCAAAGGATCACTTACAGAGAAATTATAGCATTCACTTCAAAATTTGACCTACATAACTTAACTTTTTCAAAAATATTTAATAATCACTAATTACATTAAAATAAAAAGACTAATTAGATCAATTAATCAATTAAAAAACATACCGTTCACTTCAAATTTGCCTTACATAACTTTTTCCAAAATTATTTATTAATACACTAATTACATTAAAATAAAAAGACTTATTAGATCAATTAATTGATTAAAAAACATAACGATCACTTCAAAATGTGCCCTACATAACTTAAGCTTTCCAAAAGTATTTAATAATACACTAATTATATCAAAATAAAATGACTTATTAGATGAATTATTTCATTAAAAAACACAACGTTCACTTCAAAATTGACCTTATATAGATTAACTTTTTCCAAAAATATTTAATAATACACTAATTACATCAAAATAAAATGACTGATTAAATTAATAAAAAAGGATAAATGATTTTCCATTCATTTTTCCTGTTTGTTTTCCCTTTTATATTCTTTTGCATCTTATTTAAATACAATTGATCATTATTAAAATAGGAATTTGTCTGTTTTATGGAACAAATATATTTAAAAAATATACAACAAGCAAACAAATTCATAATTCAAGAATGACAATTTTGGAGATATTTCGCTGTGTGGAAATAAAAGCACAAAAAAATTTGGCAGAGTGACAAGATTCACTCAGATGAAAACTTTTCTAGATTAGAAGGTGAAAAATTACAGCATTGATTGACACATTTGTTTATCAGTGTTGCCTAGCAGTCGCTTTACCCCAAAAGCACATTTTTGCTTCTTACTTCTTTCCTCAATATCCTTAAAGTGCTCCTTGTAACAGCAAAAGTTTATTTTCTCTCAAAATAAACAAGCTGGTCCCATGTTCTTACACTTTTTCTATCTGCGTTTGCTTAGAAAAGCTGTCAATATGGTTTTAAATGTGTTTCACGCAAATGTATTCCTTGAACTTAGGGGTCAAAAGGTAACAGTGTGTTACGAAATCAATGGTAAAAATAAAAATAGTGTGTATTTGTTTCAGTTGTCCACAAAACTTTTAAATAAATGTAAAAAGCCCAGTGAAATAAAAGCTGGTTTTTGTTCTCAGCTCATGTAATAAATTATAAATTATTTTTTATGATTTAGTAATAATAAATTGTTATATTATCTAAACAATTGATTCGTTAATCAAAGAAAATTTTAATAAATTTAAATTTGCTAAGTAAAATTTTACTTTTGTAAAGTGACAAATTTATTCATTCTCAAGATAATTATTTCATGGGAATTTAATCTCAAATGGATTAATAATTTAAAATTTTTTTTAATTTATAGCTCTTAATTTGTTGTTGTCTTGTGCCAGCTAGGCTGGCAATATGGGGTGCGCTGCTCTATTTTTCCAACTGAACCGTAATTTGGTGTGGAGTCCGACTTCTTCAGTACACACACATGCCATAGGCACCCGTTTATAGGGTAGCCAACCATTCAAAACTCATTCACACAAGAAAAAGACAAAGACAGGATAGACAGAGAGAGAAAGTACACCCATGCCTGAAGTGGGATTCGACCTCCCTATCCGCAGTCAGACACTCTGACCACAGGACAGGGTGGGCGGCAAGTCTTAATATACTCACCTTAAAACTCACTTTACTCAATATAGAAATATTTATCAAAAATAAAGTTCTTTTTAGAACAATCTGATTGGTTAAATATCAGCCTATTGACTAGTTCTTGAAAGAGAACATATTTGGGGAGGGGGTTAATATTTTGTTGGTCATAATTAGAATACAGTTTTGTTACTTAAACATATTTTTCGTAGGGATTAACAAATATCACATAATATCTCTAATATTATAATATGATATAATATTATATCAACAATGAATTGCTCAGTTCTTTAATTATATATGTATAAATTATAGTTATGTATAGTAATAATGTTATGCCACTTTAATATTTTGAGTAAATTTTAGTGTCAAATACAGTTATATGGAGCTGCGAAATATTTACAATTGTTTTGTTTTTAAGAAATGAATTGAATGATTTGTTTACATTGTTTTACTATAAACATTAAAAATTATTCTTATCTTTGAAAATCACCTTGAAATAATTAACTTAAAACTCCCATTTAAAATACAGGGTGATCATAATTAAACTGCAAATTTAAAAACGCTGTAAAAAAAGAACCACTGGTCAGAAAGACCTGAAATTCCACCAGAATGTACTTCAAACAGGGGGATTTTGTTTGGCGAGGGAAAAAAGTGGCCTATAGATGGCGCTGCACAGGTGGTTATATGCAAATTAACGTCTGGTATAAAATGCTGAGTAGCTTGAATTCTCGTTAATTGTCGTCTGAAAATCTCCGTGTAAAGATCTCGTCATGACTCTATCCGATAAGGAACGTGCTCTGCTTGTCAAACTTTATTATAAGAACAGTGACTGTGCTGTAACTGCATTAAGGAAATACCGGGCACTAAAGGGTTTAAAGAAAGGAGGTGGTCCGATATCTGTCAGAGCTATGGAGGCGATGATTAAGAAAATTGAAGAGACCGGATCATTTGACGTAAGACCTGGCAGAGGGAGGAAACCTATTCCTTCTGCATCCGTCGAAGATGTTGCATTGTCATTAGAAGAAGGAACGAGTACGCAGGGAACAACCAGTGCAAGGGGAATTGCTCGTTCTTTGCACATGCCCCTCAGCACGGTTTTGAAAATTTTGCGAAGCATTCTGAAATGCTATCCTTATAAAATTACGCACGTTCACCAATTGTTCAATACGGACTTTGCACAAAGTGAAACTTTCGCGCTTCAGTTTATTGCTCGGATGGATGTGGATGTTGCATGGCCATAGAACATTTTATGGACAGATGAGGCTCATTTCCATCTTAACGGAGTTGTGAATACGCAAAACTGCAGAATATGGGTAAAGGCGAATCCGATGGGTATGCATTCCTTGCCTCTTCATTCTCCAAAAGTTACTGTATGTTGTGTCTTTACGTCCTCCTTTATCATTGGTCCATTTTTCTTCGAGGAGTTACGGCCTGGGGGCCCTGTCACCGTTAGTGTGAACGCAACACGGTATAAATCTCTTCTGGAAAACGATGTCATTCCAGAACTTCAACAGCGACAATGTTTGGATAGGACAATTTTTTATGCAAGATGGTGCTACTCCACACATTGCAACCTCGGTAAAAGAGGTGATGCAATGCCATTTCGAAAATGACCGTATTATCAGCCGACATTTTCCAACTTCTTGGCCACCACGATCATCGGACATCACTCCCTATGACTTTTGGCTCTGGGGATTTCTGAAAAATGTTGTCTACAGTACTCCACTAGACACCTTAGCGGATTTGAAATGCCGCATTACTCAGCACGTTAACAACATCAGCACTGATACACTCCAAGCTGCTGTGGAAAATACCGTTTTACGTTTACCCCTCCTAACAGAAAATGGTGGACACCATATTGAAAATTTCTTGAAGAAGTCTAAGGACAGTTAAAAACCGAATTATTGTTGGCTTTTTCTACGGTTTTTGGCCGCAAGACAATTAAAAACCGATTTTTTCCTCTTCGATGTGGCACCACCTTGTTGCATCTGAAGTAGGCTTTACACCAAGAGTGCCACAACATCTGCTCGACTTACAATAGCACAACTGGTTTAACGTTCAGCTTACAGCCACAATTGATTATTGCTCATGTCAGAATTCATGTAATTAACCTACAGCCAGCCTGTGCAGCGCCATCTATTGGCCACTTTTTTCCTAATTTTTTTCCCACGCCAAACAAAATCCCCCTGCTTGAAGTATCATTCTCGTGAAATTTCAGGTTCTTCTGACCAGTGGATCTTTTTTATAGCCTTTTTAAATTTGCAGTTTAATTATGTGATCACCCTGTATATAATTTATCTTTCCAAGAATTTAGGCAAATGAATACATTTCAGTGAAATATGTTAAATGCACATTAATCATTTTGGTGTAAAGAATTTTTGGAATTTTTATTTCATTTTGCTTTTTTTCTAAATATCCACAATATCTAATATATTTTTTAATAAAATGCACTACTGTTCACTGAAACATTTGTCTAAAATCCCCTTTTATGGCAAATTTATTTTAGTAAAGACATTGTCCATTTCATTGTATATTTTATTTACATTGGAAGAAGAAGAAAATTTTTATATGAAATATATCATTTGTTAGGAACAATTTCTAAATTCTATGATAATATTTTCTATATATTCATTCTACAATGAAGTTTCCGATGTTATAAGATTTGTAATTAAATCATATGAGTAATTCAAAAACAAATATTGTTAAATGAAAATTTAGTTTATTTAAATTACGTATTTGATTTAATCGTATTTATAACACACATTATTTAAATTTTAATTTTTATATACTTTTAATAAAGAAATGTTTTATTTAAGATAATTTTCTATCTTGATAGTTTGAAAATGTATTAAAATTTACTTAGAATACTTAACTTAATTATGAACATTTTTAACAAATCAGAGTAAATTGTGTTATTATTTATTATCCAAACTGCACATTAATAATAACCCTAGATAGATACACTAAACCTAAAATTTGATATCTAAATTGAGAATCTGAAATAAATAGAATACCATTATTAAAGAATTATTTTAATCTTGAACTAGAATTGCTATTTTTGTATTTAAAATATTATCATTTTAAAAACTTTAAGCCTTTGTTGAAAAATTACAATTAATTTTTTTCAATCTAATGAGAGATAAGCTTTTATTTATGCCATGGAAAACACACTTAATATTAATTAATGAAAAAACTTTATATAAAAAGAATCAGATATTTTAATGATGCAAATATAATATGCATACACTTAGATTTACATGTAAGGAAAAGGAAAACATTTATGTATATACTTAGTTACATATTCAAAATCTGTTATCAATTTTAAAAATATTCATATATGAAATATATAAATTGAGTTTCATTTTCTGAAATATTCTTAAAATTATACATAAATATATTAAGTACAGTAAAACGTATATTATTTTACAATAGTGAATATAATATTGTCACATTTTTATATATATATATATATCATGAAATATTTATGATAGTATTTAATAAAAGTGTGATGTAAATAAAAATTTCTCTGTAAAATATTTTTAAAATCAGTTCAAAATTAGAAGGCTAATTGATTTCTTCAAAATATTTGAAAACATTTTTAAATTTGGTTTTTCACCTCAATTCTAATGGCGCCATGAGTGTGACATTGAATGCGAGACAGACCATAAAGGTCTACATAAGCATTCCCAAGAGTTTAGAGCTTTTTAAAATTAGTTTAACGAATAATAACACCATACACAAATGAAAACACTTCTTTGGTTCTATTAATTATAAAAAATAATTAATCTTAGTCACCATTCAGTTTTTGTAAAAATATATATTAAGTTAATAATTTTTAGCTGTTAAATCCGCTAATTTATTCTTCTGTTTGGATAACTTATCATTTTATTCATTCTATGCAAAATTGAATACCTTAAAAGTGTAGTTTTGGTGATTTTTCAGACATAATAATGTATATATTCATAATTTGGGAATATTTTATCAAAACAATCCATAATATCCATTCAAAGCATTTTTAAATAGTCATAAGAAGTATTGGCATATAATCTACATTTAACTTTATAAATTAAACCTTGGATATCTTTTGAAACAGGTATTTTACAAGTTCAGAAGAGTTACAAATACAGATTTTTATACTGGATATAGTACAAAGTTACAAATCAAGACTTATGTGAAGTCTATATGTATTAATATGTAGGATTTTTGTATTACGATAGCAAGCACTGAAAGATTATCAAATTGTGCATAAACTGAAAAACATGAAATAAGTTAAAGTTTAGGAGGAGAAAAATATCATACCATGAACCCTTTACTATTTTTTCAGTCGTTATTAATTTTAGAAAACAAAAAGTGCAAGAAAATCATACCAATAAATTTGTTTTTTTCTAAGCAGAAAATAATATTGAATAGCGAAAGCATATTTCGGTCTAACGTTTTAAAAATAATAATTTTGATTTTAACGAATATTAACGTAACAGCCTTCTACTGAAGAACAAGCAACAGAATGTGCAAATATAATTCTTAAAGGGCGAATATTGTTCATTAAAAGAATTTTTAAACAATTAAAAGCACAGCGAATGTAATTGCTAACTTGATTATATGGCATAGAAAACTTTAAGAAAACAAAAAGTTTGCAACAGTCCCTAAGCTGTAAGAGTAAGGATGGATTTTCAATGAAATGCATAAATATGTTACATAGACAACGCAAAAATAATCTTTTTGATGTAACTTTCAAAACGTTTGAAAAATAAATATCTTATGACAATCCGGAAGGCAAAAAACATTAAATGAATCCTTCCGAAGCAATAATATTAACACCGAAACGAACCATTTGCTGCAAAAAATAACTCCATACATCTAGAAGAATATAAAAGCTCAGCTACGAACTGTTGAAAACAAATATATAATTCACTTTTAAACACTTAATAAACAACAAATGTTGTTGTTATTACAAATGGCACTTGGACAAGTCAAGCTCGCTGTGCCTTGGTTATGCGAATTTAAGTCAATTGGGAGCGTCTTTCGTTTAATCAGAGCACCATGAAAGTGAAAGTACGACTTTCGCTCTTCAAATCCTCCGATAGATGGCAGAACCAGAGGATCTACTCCCTCAATTTTGGCATTGATCTGAAGGGGGAGTAAATTTCTCCAGACCATTGCACTCATGGTAACTGCTCAATGACCGACCACAGGACTTTCAATTCCAGAGATATAACGAGCACGTATATCATATGTACTCCTTGGGTCTTTGGCGGAATTGGGAATCGAACCCCACCCTTCCGGATAGAAAGTCGATACCCTAACCACCAGACTACCACGGCCCCTACAACAAATGTAGTGATTGAAACAAGAAATTATCGTTAAATGCGTTATATTAGTAAATGATTTAATTCTAACATATGCTTATATAAATCACTCTATGATAACACAAGGTCAAACTACAAAACTAGCTAATTGTATATTTGTAAGGTCGTGCTGGAAAATTTGGAAATACCCATTGTAAATTCTGATGTAGACCTTTCTGATTATCATTTGCTTATGTTGACCCCCAATGTCTTGTCTTGCGGACACTTTTGATCAATTGATGAAATACGTAAAAGAGATCTTGGGTTAGAGAAACGAATCGTTCAATACTGTTGTCATTTGTATGATATTTTCAATCTGATGCCATTTGTATGTTAATGAATAATATAGAATGCTTTGATGTATAAAAACATTAATGCCAACTCCAAATTACGCATTTCATTTATCTGAAACATGCATTCAAATTTATTTCTATATCCAAAATTATTAAACAAGAATAAACACGTTAAATTAACCAATTTTGGCATTCAGTATTTGGACACTATAATGTTTTCTAATGTATAATGTTTTATCATCAAACACATATATCAATTGCTTTAAAACATTCAGATTATTCAACAGTTTACTCGCGATTATAAGTTAAAAGATAACGTTTACAATACATTTAAAACATTTAGTTTCTATGAGATTAAATTTCAATATTTACATTAGCTTGTTATTACAGAAGAACAAATATTAGTACCTATACAGTTATTTCTAATCTACATATTATACATATAAGGAGTAAACATTTAGTTTCAGACAATTTAGTCGAAGTAAAGTAATACTTGGTATATGGTAATAGAAGAAAATACAAGAGATAAATGTAAATATTTATACTTAGAAAAAATTTCCTTGATTTTTTTTAAATCTACAAAGAATATAATTTTTTAATCATTAGAATTATTGATGATTAACTGGTTTTATCAAATAAATTTAGTAAAACAAAATATAATGTGATTAGAAATTTTCATGAGTATATTAGTTTAATATTTAAATAGGAAGGGAAATATCATGTACATTCACGTAACATCACACAACGATTTCCAATAAGATTAACACATATCATAATATTACACATAATACGAGAGCTGCACAATGGGCTATGAATGACGTATTTTGTGAAACCGTTCGAAAATGCTTCCAAAAAATGAGATAACAACAATCATAATCAGCAAGTTTACAATATATTATTAACACATTATATCAAAAAATGTTTATTATATATTAGTTTTTATATGTGCGGCACTTCAAGTAATGCTATTTCAAATACACCAAGTAAATAAAATTGACTTTCTTCTATGGATATATATATTTATCAAGTCAAAATATTTCCCATTCAAATAATTTTTTTAAAATCAAATATTATTAACATTTTTATAAGCTTTTAATTTATACATAATAATATCGGCTTACAGCAATTATGAATTGCTATACAGGAAAATGTTTCACCAAATTGAAATATAACTGTTAATATATTGAATTGTATTCTCAATTTGATGGCTAAAAATATTGTTAATATTTTTTATAAATTGTATAACTAAATAAATTAATTATCATAATTATCTTTTAAATTGTTATTTATGAAAGTAATGATATAAAGAAAATTTATTGATCACATTTTTACTATACCATAGTTAAATTTATAAACAAATAAGTATAATAAACTGAAATTGAATCAGATATTCTGCTTATCAACAACATTAAAAAATCTCAGCAATTATTTGCTATGAATAACATAATTTATGAAAAAAGGCAAACATTACAAAGAATCTGGAGATAGTAAATAAAACTCTGCAAAACCATAAATCGAATTAAATAATTATAATATCATTTAGAGAGAAAAGGGGAAAATATAATGTAATTACTATTTAACAATATTGCAAGGAAAGTGTTTTAATCTTTCGAAACTATAATTATAAACAAATCAAGATATTCAAATAACAAAATAGGACAGTGCTAAATACTTGATAATTTGTTCATACTTTCCCTTTTTTTTCTGACTCCAGTAAATATTTTAACTCTTTAATTTGCTCACTGTAATGACCATATATAAACAATATAATTTAAACACAAGAAAATGCTACTTTTATAATTTTTGCATTCTTTCCTTGATTATAATCTAAATAAAATTATAAATGCAATAATTATAGCAAAATGCTTAACACAATTCATTTTTGCTTGATTTAATCTGGAAAATTTATGTCATTTAATTATATAAACTGAAATTTCTATTAATCAACATAAAATAACAAAAGAATATTGATATATTTTCCAATGATTATTTATCGGGGAAATCACTAATTCCCACAAATGAAATGAGAAACATATTTATTATGATTCATGAGTGTTAAGAAATTTAAAACATGCACATATAAATGTAAAAAAGTACTCTTTAATAATACAACATAAAAAAATTTAAAAAAACTTTCATTTGAAATTAGAATTTTCTTTAAATTATTATATAGCAATTTAAGGTGAATTAAAACAAAATTTATTTTTTACATAACACTTATCAACAAGAATGTCTTTATAAGCCATTAAATTATTATTACAACAAATAAATTAAATTAAAGTTAAAAAATATATACCTTGTGCATTCGTCATAGCTTTTTATAAGTATTAGCATTTAATTTCAATATTAATGTTTGCTAAACTTTGATATCTGCAATCTATTAGTAAAATAAAGGTATGTTAAACTGTATTTTAATAAATATTGGTACAATTTGTTTCTTCAGATAGATTAAAAACTGAGAAATGCATTTTTTCAGTTAGAATAAATATTTAATATTTCCAAAATTTTGTGTAGTTTTTAAATATGTAAAATTATTTTTGTTTTACAAATGCATTATTTTCTTTTGTAAAACATATGTGAATATTGAGAAGTATTTTATGAAATGGCGGCTGAAACTGAAAAACATATTAATAAAATAATATTATGATAAAATTTAAAAAGGAAGCAATATATCGAATATATAACATATCAATAAACACTATTATCATCCTGTAGTAATATATGAGTCAAATAATATATAACATTCTAATAATATATATTGACATTAATATTTAATGGAAAATATATAAAATATTCATGAATAATATATATATATATAATAAATAATATATATATATATATATATATATATATATATATATATATATATATATATATATATATATATATATATATATATATATATTATGCTACTAGAACATGCGATTTTGTCATAATCAAATAGAAATATTTTTAACAAGAAAGTTAATGGGAATTTCTAATTGAAACAAAGAAATATTAAAGAACTTCAAAACAAATTCCATGTGAAATAGTTTTGAAAAAGGAAACAAAGCTCCAACAATAATATGATATTAATTTTTACTAAGCATTCTTCATAAAATGTAATAACCTGATACTAGTCACGCATACTAGCTTCCATAACAAGAAATATTTGTTCTAATGATAATATTGTTAATAAATCTTATACAAGTTCTGATCTAATTATCTATAGCTTCAATAAAAGCTCAAAATCCATATATATATATATATATATATATATATATATATATATATATATATATATATATATATATATATATATATATATATATATATATATATATATATATATATATATATATATATATATATATATATATATATATATATATATATATATATATATATATATATATATATATATATATATATATATATATATATATATTATATCAATAAATGTTTCCTCGTTAAAAATAATACCAAAGTAGCAAAGACTTTACAATAGTTTTTAATTAACAACGGCTTATTATTTAATCAACACAAATGAAATCAACGCAAACAAAAAATCTAAAGCATTAAAACAAATATAAACTATATTTGTTAAATTGTTTGCAACTCACAATTTATGTTTTGACTCCTTTGTTCTTATTTTAAGATACATAGCTTAAAAATGAATTTAAAGAATTTATTCTGCTTCGATTATGAAGTTTTATTTTACTTTTAAAATACTAGATTCAGTTTTTACCATTTACATGAATTTCACAGAGCATTATTTAATAACTACGCATTGCTTATGAAACATACTTTTATTTGAGAATTAATTTAAATAAATGTGCTATATTTTAAAATCTGCGCTAACTCTCATTAATTTCTTAGAACACTTTCTTACTTTAAAAGTAATGATAATGTTACATATACTATATAAAAAATGTTACCAAGTTATGAAAACGTTATTACATAAGTTATCATTACAAAAGCTTGAAAATATAAGAAACAGGGATACAAAATCAACATATCTTGGGAAGAAAATTATCTTATGAAACATTATATTGTTTTCACTTTGCTTCTATATCTATGTACTTGCGGCAATAGCACATTTATTCAAGATAATCAACTTAAGCCAGTATTATTTTTATATAAAGAAAAAAAAATTATAAAATTAGGAGTGAAATATTAACAATGTTTTTATGCTCATCCTTATGCATTAATATGCTTTAGGATTGAAGTAAACAATAAACAGAAAAATATTCTTATCCATTAATAAAAAGTTACAAAATTAACTAAAAGAATTTAATTTTTTATGTAAGATGTTAAATCTTTGCTTAACATTTAAATCTTAATATGTACAGAAATTCTAAATTTTCAGAAAAATGTTAAAATATAGTAATTAGAAACATATTTGTTATTAAGATATTCTTCAGCGATTATAACTAAAATATTATATCATTATTAAAATGAAAATATATATATATATATATATATAAAGCTTTTCTTACAAATTAATTTGTAGTTTAAATCAACGTTGATTTATCAAATTATTAAGCTATGTTATGTAATCGCGGTTACATATTTATTTACCTTATTATACGATGCGAACTGATAACCAAATACTTTAAAAAACATGTTTATTGAAAAATAAAAATCTTACTAGCAGTATTTTCTTATAAAAATCATATAAAAAATGACACAAAAATTAGTAACTTTAACTCATAAAATTTTTTCACTTATTTCGATGTACCGATAAAAATTATCTTGCATAAATTTTAAATTGGGAATTTGGAAAGATAATATTTCAACAAATGATATTTAACTCTTGAGAGTTTTAAAGAGAATAAAAGCACTTTTATGGAAATTATTAGCCATTTTAAGAAGAATTTATTCATTTTGACACTTTTAAAAATTGAAGAACATTTATGAAAAAAAATTACATTTGCGGGAATATTAAATCTAAATTTTAAATCACACACTATTTCAATATAAATGAAACAAACACTGAATTTTAACATGACATTAAATAATTGTGCTGATATTTAATGAATATGTAGTAGCATGAGAGAAAATCAGCTGATCTTTGTAATATTTTAAATAGACGAAATGAAAAGATGTCAACAGAATATTTTACTTATTTTATATAAAATAAAAGATTATGTGTATGATTAATTTTAGCTAATAATTTTTTTCGTCATTATTAATCATATCCTTCAAGTTGTTTAAATCACAGCAATGACTTGGACAAAAATGTATAGTAAAATATTGAAGAATTGTCAAAAAATTGGAATCTAAATTAAAAAAGAATTATTTCAAAAATAATGTATATTTTTTAGACAAAGGCAGATTTTCAAGCTAATTAAATCCTTTGAATCTTTTTATTTATTCACAATTTTACTCCAAATTATATACCAAAAATTTGTTTTATAAAAAGTAACAAAATGAGTGTAATCAATTCATTTAAAATTATATAATAAATTTATAAAGTATCAATATTATCATTATTATATCATGTCTAAATATTCACGCATAAATATGTATTTATAAATAAATATTAATATGATAATTTTATAAATAATAAAAATTTAAAATATGACAAAATATTTCATTAAAAATTGTTTTATTTTTCTAGTTGTTTAATATTTCATTAATATTTGAGTAATAAATATACATTTCATTTCTTTATAAAATATGTTTACTTATTATTCCAAGTTCATATGTATCACAAAAGCTACAATATTATTAATTTTTCTATTGTCATTTATATGATGTCGATTTATCACTATGGAGATATTTAAATTATTTCTTTAATTATTACTTAATTGCATTCTTATTTAGAAAGTTTATTTTTCATATAAACTCATGTGGCATTTTATCAAAACCAAAATTTGTCATTAATATTTCAGTTGTAAGATATACCGTAAAATTTTACCAAACTTTCCATTTCTGCTTTAATTTGTTAATTGTATCAACAATAAAAATGTAAATCAACACGTATGTAACAATTTTATGGCATTTAACACGAGCTCATATTTATGTTATGATTATCATATTCTATCATTATACATATTGTGAGAAAAAGATGATATTTAGTATAAAATTTAAAGTATTTAAAAAAAACACAAAACAATTCTTCGAGAAATAATTATAGTTGCACCACATTACCATTCTTTTCACTGTTTTCAAAACAAATCATATCAATGCTTTCTTTACCATTAGGTGAGATAACAACATTATTCGGAGAAACGTTTTTAATACTAAGTCTAGATTTACGACGTGATGACAAAAGTGTCAATCGTTTTGTGTCAGTACGTGATGGTGTTGGTGTTGCATAATATTCTCCGTTTTGACCACATCTCGTGAACCAAATTGTCTTCAGAGCACATTTGATTTCTGGCATCCGGACTACGTAGATCACTGGATCGACGAATGATTTAGCAACAATCATGACGTTGATAAATATACCAACCGGAACTCTGGTGTATAGTGGTATTTCAGTAAATGGTACAGCACAATCTAGACACGTCAGCACGTAAAAAAGTACTGCCGGTATCCAACCCAGAATGTATGTTCCAAGGATGAGTAATGTCGTAATAATAGCCTTCACATTCTTGTGGAGTGATCTGCTGGATGGATTCTGCAACAGACCTTTCTGATGTTGGTGAACGAGTATAAACATATGAGAATACATCAACGTCATAAGCATCAGTGGGAAGAAAAACAAAACGGACGTTGTGACTCTGAAAGGTGAGTATAGTAAGAACGTGTGGCTAGAACAATGTTCGGACTGGAACCCGTCATTTGGAATTGAAGAAAAGTACACAAGGAAGAACATTACGGGAAAAACCCACATGAATCCAATGGCAGTTAATGTTGTTTTGCGTGTTACGATATGAGCATAATGTAGTGGTCTCAGAATTCCAACGTAGTGGTTTACTGCCAATGCTTGTAGATGCAAAACGGACACAACTAGACCACCTAGTCTGAAAGCTTCAAGTGATAAAATAAAACACCAGCTAGATGGTCCTAATTCATATCCGTATGCAATCGGAAGCAAGCTATTGACAACAAGACCGATTCCAATCACAAGGGAAGCGTAAGCATCTGCCACCGCTAAGGATAAGCTCAAACACATGGTTGGCGATAGATGTCTTCTCAGCCATCGAACACTGAAGACTATGAGCATGTTAAAAATGAACGATAAGCAACATGCTGTGAGTAAAATCGGCACTACAACTTTATATAAATCCACAATATCTTTCATATAGTCATTAGAAGAATTGTCTACTTCGGTTGCGTTTGTTGGATCTAATCCATCAAATTTTTTGAAGTCGTCTTTTAAAAATATTTTTACTTCCACATCCGATGCGTTAAATAACTTATCCTGTTGATGGTGGTCAATAGAGTTCTGAAATTTCATAGCTGCTAACCAGTCCTGAACATCACCTTGCCGATGTGCACTCTCTTGCCGGTAACTGTGCTTAGATTCCGCGTGCCGGACAGCCCGCCCGGACGCCCATCGAAACAAAAGATCCTTCATCGCGGCCTGTTACTTGTTGGATGAATTGAGCCACCCGCTTTTCTCCTTTACCTCAGCGCCTAAAGAAAGAACTTGGAGAATGCGCAGAATGTCTCAATCGAGTGGGAAGAATGACGCGTATTCGCTAAGAGAGAATCTGCGTTAACCAATCGCTTCTTGTTCTGTTTCTCTTCACGATCGCTTTTGTTAGAGGAAGAGGAAAGAACTCACTTATTTTTTTCAGCTTCTGAGAAACATTCCAGTCACTTTTAGTAAATGGCATATGCAATGAAATTTTGAAATAGTGAGGAAGACAATCGGCTAACTGCAACGGAATCTTTCAAAAATGTTTTTTTTTTCCTATTGCTGTAAATTCCATAAAATAGTGAATTAATAATTTTACTAACTATATATACAGTATTAGTAAATTTTGGCAAATAATAAGACACTATTTATATTTATCTCGTTTATGAATCAGTAATCTTTACAACCCTGAAATTAAATATCATTATAAAAAGTCATTTAAAATATATTATTTCTTAATTTAAAATTTTAAAAATAGTAGCATTTTTCTTAACAATAGAAAATAAAAAATAAATAATTTTACTATTTTACTTTGAGTAATAATAAATTTTTATTTCTTTCTTAATTTTCATTCTTTCATTTAATGATATTTTAATGTATTAATGTTAATAAAACAATAATTAAGTATGCAACCTCGTATTAATATTACAACCTGGTATTAATATACTCGAAAAAAAGTATTTTTTCCTTAAATAATATAATTGTGTGTGTCATATAAAAATTAGTTTTTATATATGACTTTATAATATAAAAACTAGTTTTTTGTTATGATCATAAAATTAGCATAAACTTTACAAACCAAATAAAAATATAACTAATTATTCTAAACAATATAGTGAATAAGTTATAAATTCTTATCCATCTTAAAACAAACTTAATCATAACTAAAAAAATAATCATGTCAAAATCTTGTCAGAAAATTTACGCACACACAAATGCGGAGTAAGATAACAACTTTAATTCAATTTTGAAATAAAAATAAAAAACTCTTGAATTATACATAAATAGATTTCATCACAGCTTAGTCATAGTAATTCACACACATAGTATTAGTCATAGTAATTCACACACATAGTATTAGTCATAGTAATTCACACACATAGTATTAATCATAGTAATTCAATCTACAGTTGAATGTTTAACTATGTGGATATTGTAATTCTTCCTTCCGTTTCAGTAGCTCGTTAGTGAAAATTAAGTAGATGTTTTGCAAAAAGTTTTTACTGCTGAACGTAAATATATGTACGAAAATTCCTTAAATAAAAATATGAACAATATATCAATAATTTTTAAAACAAATGTAAATAAATATTTCTCTGAAAAAATTAAGCCCGAACAACAAAACTTGACAAAACGACATTAACTGCTAAATTATATTAATAAGTAAATTTCAGACAATGATGCATCATGATTTTTGAAAAATAATACTCAGTATATCTTAAAAATTAAAAAAATATTTGTAATTTTATTCCATGATTTTTCGGCTTTATAAAGTTATTTTTCTTTATTAAAATGATTTCTTAGAAAGATAATTTAAGTAAACATTCAATCTTGACTTCAACCAGTCATTTAAGATCCATAAGCAAATAAATGAGACAACCATGCTTAAAGATAATCTGTAATTTGAATTAATGGTAGAAAAAATTTCAATTCACGAGTATTTAAAAGTCTAAAAATCTTTTCTCTAAGCTGTATTTTGCTGTATATACCAAAATGAGATATATCAATGGTCACATTCTATAAATGATTAGATCAAAAGTGTCTGGGAAACAGATTTTTGTAGATCAGTTAACAAATTGATCATTACAAAATGATCATTTACATGGTCCTGATGGAAAAAAATCAACGGAATTTCAGACATAAAATTTTTCATACAGTTGCAAACTAGTTTAAAATATTATTTTATATTACAATAATTAAATAATGCATTCGTTGAAGCGAGAAGTCATAAATATTATGTGAGTTTTATTTTATATATTCTTGGAATTCTTTTATATATGTAATTAACATAAAACTTAGTTTTGATTTAATATTTTATTAGCGGCAACAAACTTTATGGGATATAAGAAAAGGAAAGAAAGAAAAGAAATTGCTCATTAAAATATGTTATAAAAAAGCCTAAAGATTACAAAATCATATTTATCTTGTATTACATTTAAAGCAGTCTATCTTATGTACTTTGTTTAATGAGATATTAGCAATGTTTTATTTAATGAGCTCATATGGAAAATTTCAATGAATAGACCTATGTATTAATGTAAATTTCAAATTACTACAAGCATTCTCGTCAGTAGTGTGAATGCTAATAAACAATTTCACAAAAAAAACTATGGGAATGACAGTATCGATACCTGTGCTAAAATTTTAACCATAATCAGCATATAAGGTAGTGATAAAAATACACTTGCAAAACATTAATAAAGCTAAATTTAAAATGAAAAATATTTACATTTAAATATAAAGTTATAAATTTATGAGTTTTCCTATACAACTGTTTTACACATTACTACACACTAATTAAAATACTTTGTTGAGAAATTCTTTAGTTCTCTTTTAATTTTACTTTAATGCATATAAAATCTACTTTCTCTCAGAACTAAAAAATGAACATAATGAATGCATATACTCAAGTTCCGTGCATGCTAATGTTGACATGGTCTTCTTCCATTTGGGTAACTAGTGAATAAGTCCTTAAAAATTTATCTCAAACCTTTCATCTTGAAAATTGCTCTAACTTTTACCTCAAAGCTTTAAAACGTAATTACTAAGAAAGCTTTTTAACTGAACACTAGAGAAAATAATAGAGTACCTCAAGACTAATTTTTTCTCTGATTTTAAGGTTATCTTATTTTCTATTTGAAAAAGTAATATATATATATATATATATATATATATATATATATATATATATATATATATATATATATATATATATATATATATATATTTATATACATATATATTATATATATATTATATATATATATATATATATATATAAATAAATATATATATATATATATATATATATATATATATATATATATATATATATATATATATATATATATATATATATTATAATTATATATATATATATACATATATATATATATATATATATATATATATATATATATATATATATATATATATATATATATATATATATATATATATATATATATATTATAATTATATATATATATATACATATATATATATATATATATATATATATATATATATATATATATATATATATATATATATATATATATATATATATATATATATATATATATATATAGATAGATAGATAGATAGATAGATAGATAGATAGATAGATATAGATATATTTATCCTCTGATGGCTATGCCGCCAGACTGCAAATTTATTTTAAAGTTGGTTAGAAAAAAAATTTCCAAAGCTTTGTTAACATGTTTGAATATTTTTAATTACTATTACACTATTTTTGTCCTAAATATGACAAAGTTAAAACAAGTTAGATAAAAATATTTCCTTAAATAAAATGCATGATTATGCTGCTCACATAATACAGTATATTTTCAATTTCTCTCTCGTGATTCAAATGTATTAATTTTCTACTTTAAAATAAAACGAGCTTTTTCAATCTTATCAATTTGAGCTATCAATTTGAAAAGAAAAGTGTCCATTAAGAAAAGAAATTTTGATTTTCTAATAGTAAATAAATAATTTGGAACTTATTTAATTGAAATTTAATAAATTCTTAAATAGGTATTGAGGAATACTCATTACAAGTAATTTTTAATATTAGAATTAAATTTAAGAGAAAAACATTTAATAAGTTAGAGAACCAATAATTTTCTATAAATTAAAAATGGAAATTTTAGAAAATTTTTCTTTTGTCCAAAGTTGTCTCGATAAAATAATGTTGCTCATTTAGTATATAACCTAATATATATATATATATATATATATATATATATATATATATATAAGTAATTTATAAAACAAATAATTTATATTTGCTTTCGGTAGAAATTTCAGTGAAGTGTGTAAAGGATAGTAAACTTTCAAGACTTATTTCATATAAACTCACCTATAAATTTATTTATTATTTATCATAAAAATTTATATTAGTATTTATCATGAAAATTTATTTTTCCATTTAATGATACTAATGATATTTTTTCCATTAATTTGTTAGTTTTAATGTTCTAAATAAACTAAATTTTTAGTTTCACAAATATAGTAAATAATATTAATTGAATATTTCCTTCATGCTTTTGTTTGAATTTTTATTTCTTATCACACTCAAAGAAATAAATATAGATGTTCAACTTGGCAAATTGTTCAGCTATTGATAACGTGATTGTTAGAAGCAAAAATTACTTATATTCTTACATTTTAAAGTCTAAATCTGTTTTCATTATAAGCATAATTACACACATACCCTTTACTTAATACAAAACTCAACAACAAGGGCTTTACTTAAAAAAAAGTGTCTATATGTACACCTATTATTTATTTATACGTTTCCAGAAAGGTTCAGAATACAAATCAGTGATTTATACTCCTCCCACTTAAAATTCCAGTCGATATTTTTGTATTCTAGTTTTGTCAAACACTTGGTTTTATTCATGAACATTAAAAATTTAGATTTTGTGCAGATGGATTTTATTTAATCGTTGTCAGGGTGTAGGAATACTGTTAAAGCATTTATTTGCATACTTCTAAATACATTTTAATATTTGTATAATGTATATTTGATGTATGCTTAAGGAAGAAAAGGATAAATAATTTGCAAATGTTTGATATTGGTTTTATTTTTTGAAAGCTTCAGATTTTTTAAAGAATTTAATAAAAAATATTACCCAAGAGAATTTAAAATAATTTTTAAAGCTATAAATATAATATTCATCGTACAAAATAATGACAAATTATAATTTTCTTAAAAGTGTCATTAAAACAATTCAAATAGCTTTGTTCCAATTTTTTCGGGAATATTGAAAATTCATTTGAAATCAATATTAAAGAAAAATAAATATTCAGTAAAAACCAAAAAAAGTTTTTTGTATGGTTAAAATTATACTCAAGATTTGGTTTAGTATTTAGTTCAAAAATGTATTCAGATACATGGCATCTTATAAGACAGCATCTATATTCAGTGATTGTGATCAGTTGATTAAAAACTAATAAGAGATATGCATAGATATAATAATGTGCAATTATTAATACCATGTCAAGTCAAATATATTAGGTTAGGGAATAAGTTCGTAGCGTTTTTACCAAAGAATTTTATTTAAACAAAAAACAATAATTAAATCAATTAGTTAGTCAGTTATATATTCGCCGTTTCTGTTTACAACCTCTTCCCACCACTCGACCAATTTGCTGATGCCATTCCACAAGGTCTGGAGTCAAAGATCTTGCTAAGCCAGTTTTAAAGGACCTCTTTGTTATCGAAGGTAACGTCCTTCATATGGTTTGACAAGGAGCGGAAAAAATTGTAATAGGTCGGCGCAAGGTCAGGAAAATATGGTGGATGCTGAAGGACCTCCCATTCCAGCTCTTGGAGTGCGGCTTGGACGACTTGTGCAAAATAGGGCCTGCCATTTTCGTGAGAGATTATGGTTTGACCATGTCGATCAGGTCTTTTAGTCGAATAGCCTCATTGACGTGTTGTAGCTGGGTAATGTAGAGCTCCTTGTTGACTGTGGCATTACTTTTGAGCATTTCCCAGTGCACCAAGAGGTCCTTAAAAACGGCTTAAAAATCTCTTTGACACCAGACCAGGCGATTTTTGCCGGAACGGCATCAACAAATGGGTCGAGAGGTGGGAAGAGGTTTTAAACACAGCAACGGCGAATATATAATTGATTAACTTATTGATATGACCATTGTTTTTTTGTTTAAATAAAGGTCTTTGTGGTAAAAACGTTACGAACTTATTCCCCAACCTAATACTAAGTTGAAAGCATCAGTTGAAGGTTTTACTTTTAATTGAATCATTAAGAAAGTTACAGAATTTAAGCAAAATATTGGGTCTGCTTGTAACATTCTTTCATGTGAATCTAAAGAATATTTTTTCCTTTACAATTTTTTAATTTATTATGTGATTAAATAATTATTATTTATTTAATCACAAACAATGAGTGACAGATAATCATTGTAATATCATGTAAATTATTCAATGTCAAACTGAAAACATTCTATGTGGATTTAATTTTGCATTATAGATTATATCTCTGAAATATTAATGCACAATAAGAAGTAAATTATTAAGCTAATAAAGTTGCACTTGTCACATGACAGTGGTTCAAATTTATGAAGAAATAATTTGTATCAAAACTTAAATTTTATTTAAAAGCATTTAATTGAATTCAATCATTCACCAAACAATTGATCACGTTTATAAGTGAGAAGAAGCAGATATCAGATCACAGAAGAAAGTACAGGATTAATGGAAGAAATGACTGGACGAATAATATTGTATTTTACCATATGCAAGAATAAGAATAATGGGGGGGGGCTGTATGCATAAAAACTGTTATGGAATAAGTTTTTAAAGAATAAGTATCAAAGATTCAGTATCTGTGATACTAAAGACACAAAAAGTTGTAGCAAAAGATGATGAGTCAAGACAATGAGAGACAAAAACATTATTGTTTCTTGAGAAACAAAGGCTTTAATTCTTAATTTCGTCTGTACAGGATCAAAAAATGTTACATCTAGTAACGAGCGACATCCTATTTTTTAACAATAATAACTTTAAAACCTTTCAGGGAAATTCTCTTCCTGATATCTGCTATTGAAAATATTTTTTATGCCTTACAAGAATATCTTGTAATGTTACTGCGGAATAGAACGTCCCAGGATCCAATCAACCCACTGTTAAGCAATGAAATTATGAGCATTGGATTTTTGGTTGTTGCTTATGACACTTGGACAAGCCAAGCTCGCTATGGCTTTGGCAGTACGAATTAAGTCAAAAGAGAGCGTTTTTCACTTGGATCAGAGCACCACGAGGGTGAAAGTACGACTTTGCTCTTTTTAAGGTGCCTCGTCATTTTGAACCACGGTCTGGTGACGAGGCCACACCTGAGCTGGCACCCTCCTCTCCACACCCTCCTCGTCACACCAGCGGAAGGACTTTGGACGTCACAGATTAACGTGGACACGTCCCCAACCCACTGAGTTCCAGCAACCCAGTGAAGGAGAGTACACCGTGGTCACCCTCCCAACCACTGCCCGCGGCAAATGATGCTTCACTTTGCTGAGCTCACGGGAAGCGGCGTGAAGCTACTGAGCCACTGAAGGTGGGTTTTTGGTTTATTCATGAATATTTATCCCGATAAATCCTGGAAAACATCGGGTGTTTCACCCTTTGCGTCAAATGTAGGTGGCATTCTATCTACGAAAAGTTTTACAAGAAATCTAAATAAAACCATGCTTTAATAATACTTGAGCTTTTGAGTTAACCAACACATTGTATGGAAAATTTTAATATGTAAACTAGCGATTCCTCATCTCCCAACTTGCATGGTGGTTATGACTCTCAGTTATCACTGAGAGGGCTCGGGTTTCAATCCTAAAAAGGCTTCATTTAAAACTGGGGAAATAGTTGGACTTTCTGCCTGTAACGAATCCCCGTTTTAAAGAGAAAACAACACATCCTCTTGTTGTTGTTGTTGTTACTAATAACACTTGGACAAGCCAAGCTCGCTATGCTTTGGCTATGCAAATTTAAGTCAATTGGGAGCGTCTTTCGTTTTTATAAGAGCACCATAAAGGTGAAAGTACGACTTTGCTCTACACACATGCCATAGGGACCCGTTTGTAGGGTAGGCAACCATTCACACCTCATTCATACAAGGAAAGGACAAAGACAGGATAGATAGAGAGAGAAATTACATCTATGCCCGAACCGGGATTCGAACCCAGGACCTTCTTATTCGCAGTCAGACACGCTGACCACTAGACAAGTTGGGCGGCGCATCCTCTTGTTCCTTTCTGGAGTCATCGCCAATAATTATTCTCTACTCCCGCTTATTGTTGTCATTTTTTCATGTACACCAGATAGAGACACGTGATAAAAAAAGATTCCTCTAGAAAATAGAAATGTATTGTAATGAAAAACGAGAAAGATATTGTTTATTGAAAAGAAATCAATCATTTAAAGTTCGATACAATTTGTAAATTTGGGGAATATAACCTAAAAATACATTACACAAAATATTAACTATTTTTAAGGAAACTAAGGTATATTACAATAAAATTATATTTTAAAGTGATTATAAATTAAACACTATTTTAATTTAAAAATATTTTATCATTGAACATGCTCCAACTTGGAGAAAACTGAAATGTATGCAGACATATGTGTACATATATACATACATACTATATTCACATAGACTTTTCTATTAGGATTAATAAAAATTTTTATTTTTCAAAATAATTTATATATCATAGAAGATTTTATAGTTAGTAATTCCTCTATTTAGAGAAGTAAATAAAATTTCGATTATCTCAGGGAATTATTGTTTCTCTCTCACTGTGAGTCTATCTAATTCAAATAATAAGTACTATTGAGCATATTACTAGATTTGATTGTTTGGAAAAAAAACTTTGAACGTTTATTTTGGTTGCATTGAATATTATTTACTATTAAAAGTAAAAGCATACTTTAGTCGCCAGAGAAATAATTTCTTGGGGAATATAGTCTGAAAAAGTCACTATAACAGTTATAAAAAATATTATTAGTCAAAAAATTAAAATCAAAAATACCAGAAAAGTAAAGTCAAAAATCAAGATCCGCTATGAGAATCTATAGAAAAATATTACACTTACGCGAGATTATTTGATATATAATAAATTTTGATTAAAAAATGATACATTTTGTTTGATAACAACATTTCAGATATTAATTGAATGCGTGAAAATGCAAGAGCATAGTATGTAACAAATTAAAATGTAGTCGCGTTTACATTTGTGTGCAAATAAATGCAGAAACAGTAGAAGCAAGACTTATAGAGGAAAAATCTGGTCAAATAAATAACAGAAATTAATTTCTTTTTAAATTGCAAAATATTTAAATTCTTACTTGTTCTTAGCTTCAATAGGCTTAGGCTTCATCCTGGTATCCTTAACGCGATGGATATTGCAATATTAAGATTTAGATTTCCTATTTATATATTGCCATTTTGAGAGATTCAGATTTTTTTATTATTATTATGAAACACTTAGGTGTGCTAATTATTATGAATTTCGCCGTTAGCGATATTTTTGAAAACCGCGCAAAACGCATTACGCATACTTGGATTTTACCCAGTAATGCAACAATAAAAATATTTCAGTAGCAGGAAAATTCAAATGAAATATTTACATTATATCTCATTATTTATATAGCGTATATAATTGCCCTATATATTCTTAAGAAAATTTCCGTATGTTAAAATTTAAATGTTTGCCACTCTCATATTCACTTCACGATGATTAAGTAATCAATATAGCATTATTTGAAATCATTTGACAATTGATTCAAAACAAAATATTGTTGAACAAAAGTTTGTCTAATTAATTTGTTATATTAATGGAAATGAATCAATAAGGTATCTTATCCCATACCCAAAAATCAAAAGTTTTTTTTCAAGTATTTCTAATTTTACTATGATGTGCTTGAGATTCGCATAGATTTATATCGCTTTCTGATTGTTTTGGTTTTCCCCTATTTTATCAAATTAATTTTCTTATGTTTCATTTGATTTTAACTTACTTTGTTTCATGGTTTTAAATTATTTGTAATTTCAATTCTTTAGATGAGTATAATTTTTCTAACGGATACCCTTTGATTATTTGGCAACTTTTTTGACGCCAAGTTAAGTGCCAAAGTGACTAACAAGATAGCCGCGGAACATAAGCTATACAATGATAAAGATATTAGGTTTATCAAAAATTAAAGTTTATTCCCAAAATGTATCATCAAACCAAGAGTTACCGATTCTACATCGAACCATTTAGATGTATATAAAATACCATTAAGATACGGTGTATATTTGAAACTTATACTTTAGATATTTCTTCAAACTGTTATTATACATCACTCACTATTTCGATCAACTAATATTTTGTCCTTTTATACTCTTTCCCCTTTTCCTATTTTTATACACCATTCCACTTATCTACTTATGTGTCTGTTCTCTTTGTCTGCCACTCAAATGCTAGTTCTGTTTCTTTATCTTTCCTCTCCTTGGATTTATGAAGGTATAAAAGGAGTATGCCTCTTTTATTTCTAAAAAAGAAATCTATACGATTGAAGAAAAGTTTTATTTTTACACAAACTGTGTAAAAATAAAACATTATTAGAACATTACTTCACAGTTGTGTATGAAATAAATTTAACACTTTAAATTACACATATAATACTTAAACATAAAATTTCAATTTAGTAAATTAGGATAATTAACTTACTATTATTAACGTAGTTCTCATTTATTAAATAAATTACTTTAAATAAAGTAATTAAATAAATTATACTTTAAATAAAGTAATAAAACCTGCGTTACAACATATTCGTAACAAAAATTAAAAATTAATAAATTTAAAACTTGCTTATATTAATAAAAAATTCTGTTTTTATATCAATGTAATTAATATTTTAATTCATTTCGAGTCAAATATTCATTATTTTTTAGCAGTTCTTTGGAATAAAACTTAGGAAAGAACATAAAAATTCCACGCATTTTAAAATTTCATTTCAAATAAAGGAAAACATAAATTAATGAAACAGGAAAATTTTCATTAAATGAAACTTTCTGCATATGGTTACTTGAGAAGAATCTTTCCAAAGATAAATAAAAATATAAACTCATGAGGATAAGAGTAACCATTAGAGTGTTTTCTATATTTTTTATCGAAGTCCGCGAAAACAAGTTATAGTAGAGAAACTTTAAAAATGTAAGATATATTCTAAAATAAGTTTATTTTGAAGTGCAACCCATTTTTAACATAACGGGGTACTTTTGTTTTAAATTTAAAATTTTATAAAATATTAAATAGCTTATTTGCTATAAATTTGCCAAAATTCCTCTATTTCTAACATAAATTATTTAAAATTTATGTATGTGAAAAACAAAAAAGAAAAACCTTTTCCTTATTAGTTAAATTGATTTTGAATTATTTACGATATAAGCAGGTCATTGAATCTCATATGAAAATTAAGAATGCTGAGATAAAATTATAATTCCTGTTGCAAATCAACAAATTTTGCAAAACAATATCATATCACTGATTGTGTTTTAAATATATTCTTTATTTATTGTTTATTTAGATTTGGAATTTCACTGCAAATAACATTTTACAAAGTACTAAATTATGTATACAGTGATACACAAAATTCAGCATACACCTTTCAAAATTAACATAAACTTATTAATTTCAAATATTTACGTAAGAATGGAATTGAATTTAGCTTAAATTGATTAGAAACAAAATATTAATGAGCAAAAGCAGCATTTATTTATCATTATACACAAAATAATATAAAATATTGGAGAATTAGTCATTTCGCAAGTCACATACAGGAAAGTCTACGTTTAAAATTTCCATGTTTTAATATTTAGTTGGTCCACCTTTTGAATTTAAAACAGTTCTCATACGATTAGACATTGAATAGACCAGTCCTTTTGGTTACAGTGCAGGGGATTTTTTGCCATTCTTCAAGCAATGCCTTTGTAAGATCGTTTTTGCTTTTAATTTGCCTCTTTCTGATACTTCTGTTCAGTTCATCCCATAAATTTTCTATAGGATTAAGGTCAGGGCTTTGAGGAGGGGAGTGCAGTTGTTTTGGAGTGTTGTACAACAGACATTCATTGACAACACCAGCTGTGTGCTTTAGATCCTGATCTTGTTGGAATATCCAGTCATTTCCTTTGCCTAATTTTATCTCACAGATTGCTTCAAATTATTTTTCAATATATTCAAATAGACAAAACGATCCATAGTGGTTTCTATAAAGACTAAATTGCCAACTCCTGAAGCTGAAAAAAACAGCCCTAAACCATCACTGAACTTCCACCAAGTTTTACTGAAGGAATCAGATTCTTCAATTCTAACTCGGTTTCGGGTTTTCGCTAAACTGTTTTCTTACCATCCCAGTCAAAAATGTTAAATCCAGATTCGTCTGTAAAAATAACTTTCCTTCATTAATCGAAATTATCGTTTTCATGAAGATGTGCAAATGCTAATCTTTTGTCTCTATTGATTTTACTAATGAGAGGTTTATACGCAGAATTCTGCTATTATATCCTTCTTCTCTCAAGGCTCTTCTAACACATTCTGGATTTACATCAGTTTCTTTAACCTATTCAAGATGTTTGGCTATGTCTAATGCAGTAGTTTTCGGATTATTACGAATTGTTCGAATGATTTCACTTTTATCTCTACCAGTCAATTTTGGTGGTCTACCAGTACGAGGCAAGTTTTCCGTAGTTTTTGTCAAATTATAATTTCCTTATTATTCCTTGCACTGTAGCTCTATTTCTACCTATAATTTGACTTATTTGGTGGAGTGATTTTGCCTCATTTTTCAATTTAATAACCAGTACTCTGATTTCTAATGATGTTTTCAGTTCTCTATTAATTGACATTTTAAAATTAATAAAATAAATTTCAAAAATGTCCTCTAATGCTTATACAAAACAAGGCACAAATCTTACAAATATGTTAAGATAAAAAATTATGGCCAAATACCTGTAAAAATCTATTTAAATCCAGCTGTATTGCTCATTTTTGTGAGTTTGAAAAACGCATATTTTTTCAACTTAATCCGAAAAGGTTATGATAATCTTAAAATATTTGATGTCTATAAGACACATAATGATTCAAATTCATACTGGTAACTATACCAATGAGAAAAAGAAATTTATTTGCATTTTATTTCAAAAATGAGAAAATTTGCAAGTGTATGCTGACTTTCGTGTATCACTGTAAGTTCTACTTTTAGTTAATTTGTTATTTATAAGATTATTTCTGATTTATTGTATGCTGACTTTTGTGTGTCACTGTAAGTTCTATTTTTAGTTAATTTGTTATTTATAAGATTATTTCTGATTTATTTTAGTAATAAGAAAAATCTGTTGAAAAATTTCTTTTATAAATGTAAAAATATCGAAGGAAAATAGAATTTAGTATCTTTCTTCTAAAAAAAAAGTTTCTAAATAACGAAAATATAGATAAATAAAGGGGGCTTTCATATCAGAATTATTGTTAATAATTATAATTACTATCAAAGAGGCTGCCATTTATGCGAAATATTTTATAAACAAAGTTTGCTAAGTGCAATCGCTTTACAGATTACCATATTTTTTAATATATAAATTACTAATTCAAGAAAGTTGAAAAAAAGTTTGTTATACTTATTTTAATAATAAAAGAAGAAAATGTTTCAAATTAGTGTAACTGAAATACTGAAGACCGATAAAAAAACATTTATTTTCAGCAAAATATATTCAATGAGTAGATTTATTGTTTAATGGTAAATTTTTTTAAATGTAATTCAATTATAAAATCAATGAAGTTTTTAATATCGAAATATTTTTCACGTGTAGAAATTATTTTTTCATATCTATCAGATATAGAATTAATTTTCAACTTGCTATTCAATGAATTCTATACATTGACTAATATTGAGACATTTTTCAATCTCTCCTAAAATGGATACATAATTTTAGTTTACTAATAAATACATTTTGAAGGTTCATACAGTCTTTTATAGCTTAATTTTAAGATAAAGAATATTTAGATTAAAATTTTAGTCTGATTTATCGTTTTTTTGCATATTAGTATTTAGTTTTTATTTTTCAATTAAATTAACATCTTTACATTCACTAATAACAATAATTGACTTTATTTCATGAATATTACTCTTAAATCATGAACATTAGTTTCTGTTTACCTTCTGTTAGCACAAATAAAAAATTCAACCATAATTTATTATCTTCACATTCACTAGAATCAAATAATGTTCATTATATTTTGTAATACAATAATGTTTTTAAAAAAGAAGTGAAGTGCGTGAAATTTTGATAACTGCGAAATGCACTTACCAAATATTGATTAATAGAGTTTTTTTGATAAATTCTTTATAACATTTTATTTTCTTTTTCATTCCACGCTCTATCATTTGGTATTCCTAAGCATGCTCAAGCCAAACCATAGGTTTAGGAACAGTCATTAATTATTATTTTTACCACAATACTTTTCCTCGACAGAAATTAATTATACTGACTTCTTAATGACATATCCAATTACACTTAAGTAATTTCCTCACGTCCAAATAAAATGTCACCAAGTTTGTGCAATACATGAAGCTGAATATTTGTCGTAATATAATACAACTAAGAACAGAATCACTTTTATAAATATTCACAAATTTACAATTTTCTTTTTTATCACATTAAAAACAATTCCACTTAATGTAATTATCAAGTTTTCTTTTATATTTTTAATTAGTTTTAAGCATTGGATATTCATTTTTCTTGGCCATATTCCAAATCTAGATTTGTATTAGTAAGTTCTAAAGTGCTTAGTAAACTTTTGTAATTTCAGAATAGTTTAAAAAATAAAAATATAGTTAAAATTATAATTTATAAGAAATTCTAAAGTATAAAAATAAAATTAGCTTTTTTCATGTAATGTATAACACTCCTTACAAACGAAACTATTTTAAATATCATTTTTTTTAGATTTGCACATCTGCTTTGAATATTACATATTGTTTTGATAACTAATAAACAGTCCAGTAGCAAATGCTTGTTAACTATTTTATATATTTTCAATGAATTTATTTGAATTTATCTAAATAGGAACTATTTAGATAAATTCAAATAAATTCATTGAATTATTTTTTAATTAATATTAATATTAATATATCTAACATTAGTAAGACTAATATTATTATATCTTATATTTGTAAAATATAAATTTGAAATTTATTAATTTGATAATAAAATTACAAAAAACAATCTTAATCGCATGTAAATTTAAAACAAAAACGCATGTTAATTACAAAATCATATAAATTTAAAACAAAATGTTATAAATTTACATAAATGGCAAACAAAAAATTTATGTAAAAAATGCTCAAGTAAAATATTATTCAGAATTTGGTAAATACCGGGATATTTTAATTACCTATGAAAGTAAATATAAAAGTTTTTCAATTTTACTTGGATTTCTCACGAATTTTCATAACGATGAATCGCAAAAAATTTGGAAAGCGATACGAAAAACAAGATGTGTTGAAGTTAAATTAAAGATAAAATATTCATTGCATTCGGAATATTGATATTACTACTATACAATTTGAAATATAATAGCATTAAGGATCTTATATTCAGGATAAACGTGTTATAAGAAATTACAGAGCCAATATTTAAAAGCCTTCAAATATTTTGTAAGTAATATAAAAGAAATTAATAAAAATATTTTTATGTTTCAAAACTATATATAAGAAAATAAAAATAAAAACAATGTATTTTTTCTTTTTATAAAACATTAAAATAAGAAGAAAGTGAGAACAATGCTTTTTGTCCCAAAAATTACAATTGAAAATCAAATAATGTTAAGAATTAAGAAACATTTTTATGTAAATAAAACAATTGAGCTTCAGTAAGATTATCTAGCAAATGAGTAAACGTATTGTTTCAAAATAAGCCTACATATGAAAATAAATATTCTCAAATTCATTCACCAATGATACTTGAAACTTCAAATGTAGCAAACATTAAATTATTAGAGTCTCAAATCTTAATCATATAAATAGTACAAATCAAAAACAGTACAGAATTTCTTTGCGTTCATATTACTTTACTTATTGATATTTAATGAGTGTAGAAAATGATAATAGAACTCATCTTTTTTTAAATGTTTGTATTTTCATATTAAAAATCACATAAGTATAGAAGATTTTAAAGAGTACACACACACACACACACACACACACACACACACACACACACACACACACACACACATATATATATATATATATATATATATATATATATATATATATATATATATATATATATATATATATATATATATATATATATATATATATATATATATATATATATATATATATATATATATATATATATATATATATATATATATATATATATATATATATATATATATATATATATATATATATATATATATATATATATATATATATAATTAATTGAGCTTTCTTTTTAAAACTTTAAGTACTTAATTACATGAAAACTTACAAATTCAATAATTCATTCAAGACTTTAAATCATTTGTATTTTTCTGTTATCTACCTTCAAAACTAGCAAAATAATCTCTCGTTATGCATAGTTCACGTCATTTCTAATTTTTGTTAAACTTAACAAAACTTGTCTACATATAGCATCTTTGATTTTTGCTATTTTAAATCATGTACTCAAAATTAATAATTATAAAAATGTTAAATTTAACTTTAATGAATTTATTATATAGTCTTCAGGAACCAAAATATTGATTCATTTGGATTATCGAGTTAATTTTTCTGTACTTGGGTCCCTGAAATAAATTTCTGATAAAAGATTAAAGTGAAGAAAAATGAAAAAGATATTTTGGAGTGAAACAACTTCTCAAAAGGAAAAACAAATCGGTGAATGATTTCTTACTTTTTATGGCAAACAGAAGTGTTTCCCGAAGAAATGTTATGAGGAAAGAAAATGCAACAAGTGGTCGCGCATATTCTTACATCTCTAATCATCAAAGTGGAGGCAAATATTTGATCTTAAAGGAGATATTTTAAGAAAAATTCAGATTTAACAGCATTGCTAATTTAATTCTTGAACTCATGTAAAGGATCATTTATAATAAAGAATAGTTTTCTGTTTCTAAATAAAATAAATCAATGATGATATCTGATAAAATGAAATGATTTGAATACAAAAACATATTAGAATATATTCAAGCTCTGATGAGTATTTTTTAAGTTTATCACAATCTCTTAAATAAAGTACTTAGATATATCCTTTGAAAATATTTCTAAAATTTCACCATTTGAGTAATCATATTAAAATAGTTTCATATAAATCTATTAGATAATATTTAACATTTATAAGGTTAAAGAAATTTTTATTTTTGTTTTGTGTTAACAGTATTCACATCACTATCATATGAAGGCTACTTTGTATTAGGCTGCTACAAGGAAAATGGCCGATGCGGACAATTCCTGACGTAGGAAAAAAAAAGAAGTATTAACATCATCCAACGGTGGAAAATGCAGATTATTGTTTCATTGAGTCGAAAGTGGATGCAATTACATTTTTTTTTTCCTCGAGTCATTTTTGTGAGCGTAAGCGTGAAAAGTTCTAGCTGCTGTTGTTGTTGCTGACGTGTGCCAGCTAGGCTGGCAATATGGGGTGCGCTGCTCCACTTTTCCAACTGAACCATATTTGGTGTGGAGTCCGACTTCTTCAGTACATACATGCCATAGGAACTCGTTTATAGGGTAGGCAACCATTCACACCTCATTCATACAAGGAAGGGACAAAGACAGGATAGATAGAGAGAGAAAGTGAATCTATGCCCGAACCGGAATTTGAACCCAGGACCTCCTTATCGCAGTCAAGCACACTGACCACTAGACAAGTTGGGCGGCAATAGTTCTAGCTAGTCTACACATTGAAATAGACTGTAAAGATAGTTGGAATTCAATGCTAATGCACGTATCCCATTTATAGCATTTCGATTCACAATGATAGTTCTGTTGTTGTAACTTATGACACTTGGACAGTCAAAAGCTCGCCATGTCGCTGATTATGCGAATTTAAGACAGTAGGATGCCCCTTCCTTTTAATCAGAGCTCTACGAATGTGAAAGTATGACTCTGCTATAAAGTCCTCCAATAGATGGCGCCATCAGAGGATCCATTCCCCCAGACTGACATTGGTTGGAAAGTGGGAAATTTTCTCCAGGCCGTTACTAATAGTAACTGCTCAATGACCGACCACAGGACTTCTGATCAAACGTTTTAACGAGCAGATATATCGCATGTACTCGGTGGGTTTTTGGTAGTACTGGGAACAAAACCATGACGGAAGGAAGACCAATGTCTAACCACTAGACACAACTGCCCGGTATGGTCTAATTTATGCTCAACAATGTTATTAACCAATTTTTTATTTATGTATAAATATTTCGATATTATGAGTGTTCATGTTAGCTTCCTTTCATATTAAAAAAGCAAATGAGTTTATAATCATTTAAAAATTATTTACAAGTATAATTTTCCAAAGTAGTAAGTTAAATATTTGACTCATAATTTAAAATTTTGAATTAAACTTTATTATAATTTTTTTGTAATAAAATGGCTAAGAAAATACGAAAATTAAATCTACGAAAACAAAATGAAACATTTTGTAAGTAACAAGAAAAAAATTAAGGTTTCATATATTAAATACATACTTATATTAAACATATATTTTATGAGTAACATTTTAATTAAAGTACAAAGTCACTTTTATTAGCAATATGAAAATAAATTACTAAATATTATCAAAAAATAATGTATTGCAATCTAGTCATTTTAACTCCATTTATTTGCGAAAATAATTATAAATGAAACTAGTATCTTTGATTGAGTTTCGATAATAATGTGTGGTTCTTTACAAAATATTAAAAAAATGTCATATCATTAAACTTTAACCCATTTATTCAGTGACATTTGTTTATCAAATAATTGTTTTTGCATTTGACGTAAGCTGTTGACATAAAAAAACATCATTTTTATCCTTTTGATAAAGGTAGTCAATAAATATTTTAGAGCCAAATAAAAATACATTTTAATAAATGCATTTTTAATAAAAATGCATTTTATTTTAAAATAATGCATAATAAATGATTTTTTTAAAAATAGGGCATCAAAATAATTAAAATGATATTAATTTTTAAGATTTCTATTTAAAAATGATTTTCTTATATGTTGCTGAAGTTTATATCAGATCTGATCGAATTGTTAATGATATTTAACCATTTATATTAAAAACCATTCAGATTTCCACAGTAGACATATAAATTTTTATATATATTTAATAAATTTTTCTAATTTAGTTATTGCGGAATAGAAGAGTTTTAATTTTCTATTCTATTTCTATTTTACTCAATTTAATTTTCACTATTTTACATACTTAAAAAAATATGGAGTTTTGAGTTTTTGAATACGATACATGTTAATATAGCATATATTAACTTTTTGTCGTATATAATTTAATACTTTTGGAAATATAAGTTATTTTACAGAAAATATATTTAATATATTCTATATTAATGAATATTTTGTTAACTATAGAATGAACAAAAATTGAGCACAAAGGATACTGCATACTAAAACATAAAAAATGTTTCAGTTGCAGTAACACATTAAGAGATTAAAGTAATGGATATGTCATTATGCCACTGGATGGCAATGAGAAAATAGTTATGATGGTGTACCACAACGTGCGTACATTTATAACATGAATAAATGTGGATGTAACAATTACATGATATGCATTATTTATATTCTAGTAACATGTATAAATAATTTTTGAGCAATTATGACCAAATCTGACATCAGTTAAACTACACTGATAGCAGAAAGTTAAATTAATTTTATTATTTTTCAAATTATTATGGAAGACCTCAATTTTTCGTTTTCTGATTTATGAGTATTCTAAAATATATAGCTGAAGATATTGCACCAAAAAATGAGCAAGTTGTTAACAAAGACGTCTACTAATAATAAGATAAAAATTTATTAATTAGTGTCTACAGTTTTAACAGGAAAAATCCTTGAAATAATTTAAAAAATAATGTCAACCAATAAATAAAATTTGGCATAGTTGTCTCTTAGCATTAATTATCAATGAGTATTCAAAACCCTTTTGATTCCCTAAGTATAATGATCCTTCATTTGATCAAATGTAATCTAAGGAGATTGATTATTTTCCCTATCAGATTCTTGTAAACTTTAGTAATCTGCAATGTCATCATCTTCCAGGTTATCTTCTCAAATTCTGCTCCCACATAAGGAAGATTGCTGTTAATGGTCTACTTGACGTAAAGCTTTTATTCTACTTTTTAGCTTGTTGTTTAAAACAGCTAAACAATTAAAAATATTGTATGTAAATGAGCAAAAATATTGCACATTGAAAATATTTAATATAGCAGTTATTAATTATTTTAAGGTTGCGCTTTTCGCTATAAGAGCCGCTTTCAATATCCTAAGTTCAACTGAAGTTGAAAAATAAATTAAAATTTTTCTTTAATCAGTAGAAACTTTTTGCTCTGGCTTAATTTTTCGCAAAAATGCTTCATCTACCTAGCTAACTTATTTATATAAATGCTTAAAATTTCGTATACTTCCATTCATAAAATGTTAATATATTATTCATTATATTTTCAACATTTCTTCAGCCGCTTATCCTGTGTAGTGGTCAGAGTGCCTGACTGCGAATAGGGAGGTCCTGGGTTCGAATCCCAGTTCGGGCTTGGCTGTACTTTCTTTCTCTATCTATTCTGTCATTGTCCTTTTTTGTATGTATGTATTGGGGGTGAATGGTTGCCTACCCTATAAACGGGTGTGTACTGTGGAAATCGAACTCCACACCAATATATGGTTCAGTTGGAAAAGTGGAGCACCCCATATTGTCAGCCTATCTGGCACAAGACAACAACACATCTTCCGATATACTAAATTATTTAATTTAAAAAAATTAAAATTATAAGCATTTTACATATATTAAATCTGAAAATTTAACTTGAAAGGAGATTTACTTTATAATATTCATCAGTTACAGATTTATTTCGAGTTAATTTTTAAATTTAAGAAGATTGATATATTTTATTCTTCATTGTTACAGTTTTAAAGAATAGGCTATAAGTTTGGAAACATGTTAAATTGTAGTATAAACAAACTTAGTTTTTTAATGATATACATTGATATTTTATAATAAAAATGTCTGGTATTACTTTTAAAATTCCCTGAATGGTGAATATATTTTGATAGTTGTTTTTTAATTGGAGAATTCTCAGTAAACATTTACGATTCATTGATAAAGTTTCAACAGTATTTTAAAGTATGATCTAAAAACATATGTTTAATATATTTATTTATAACATTATTTACTGTCAACATAAAACTTTAATATTAAGCTCCTCAATCACTATTTTAATTAATCTCCTATGAACAAATTTCAATTGATTTAGTCAGAAATAATACATTTTAAAATTTTGAAGGAACATTCAAAACCTTTACATAATACTTTTTTATACACACTTTTTTATGATTAATTTAATTATAGTTAAAAAAATGAACTTGCATCTTAGCTAAAGTGAATGAATTTATCATGATAAATGAAATAATTTCATTATTACTTAGTTTTAAGTTACCTAAAATTAATATATAATTGCATATGATGATAATTACAAATGACATTTTGCTAACATACCTATAAATATTTTCTAACATTCAGATAACTTTACATTAGTTTTAAGATATTGCACATAATAATATCACGTTTCGAATAAATATTACAAAGCATTTTCATGTTTATATTTTAAAAAAATTATTTTAATTTACTTTCTCTATTATTAACAATTAATAAATATTTTATTATAGCATTCTATCAAAATTTAAACTTTTATGATTAGCTATACGTTTTGATAATAAACAGTAAAATATTATTGAGTTCCATATAATATACTTAAATTAAAAAATTACTTGGCCATGTTTCATTTGAAAAAATCAAATCAAATCAAATGATTATATTAAGAGTAGTGTTGGGAAAAAGTAGTGTTGGGTCTGATGTTTGAAATATCTTAAGAATTTGAGTAAATAAATCACCATTGCCTTTTTCCGAATGAAAAGCAGAAATGCAAAATTAGGTAATAAATAGACCTGCATTAAACATTTTATATAATGATAAATTAATAAATGTATTTTAAGTCTCATGTGATATACTTATTTTCTCTTTTAAATAATGAGCAAAAAAGTACTATAATTGACGGGAATAAAAAACAAATGTAGCACTTAAAAGAATTTAAAAAAGCAATTAGCGAACGTATGAAAAACAATTGAAGAGGAAAACAAAAGAACATGAGTTAGGTAACAGGTGATAAAAGGGTGTAAATATTTTTTTAAAAAAATAATGATAAGCATGAAAAAATGAATTAAGAAACTTTTTCTGAATAAATTATTAACATCTCATTCAAACCAAAGGTAATTAACAACAAAAACATGCATCGCAATTAATTAGTAGAAACAATAAAAAAGATGCATGATAAACAAAGCATTTAATTGATTTTAATAATTAAAATGTAAATGAAAAACACCTAGAAAATATCTATTTTTATATTATTTGAATAACTATATTAAAATATTTTTTATAATAAACTTGAATACTAAGTCTATAAAACATTAATATATATTTATAATACTGATTTACATTAAAAATTATGCTTTTTCAAAAATTTTAAACACATTAAAAATTAAATCCAGATTAAATTCAAAGGAAATGAATCAATTAAAATCATAAAAATCTATTGCCCTCTTTATTTTCTTAAAATATTCACAATCATATTTTAAAAATATTAATGCCACCCAGCCAATATAGTGGTTATGAGCCACGGTTCTCACCGAGTGGGCTCGGGTTCGAATCCCGAATAAGGCTTGTATGTAAAACTGGGTAAGAGCTCAGACTTTCTGTCTGTAATGGATTCCGGTTTCAAAAGAAAGCAAGGCTCCCATCTTCTGCCTGTCTAAAATCCATATCCTTGTCAATAAATGTTCTCTACCTCTGCTAGTTGCTGTTCTTTCTCATGTACATGAGACTTAAACGGATCAGATTTACTGTACAATCACCCTTGGCGCGTTTTTTGGCGCCAAATTTGGCGAGCAATTTTACTGGAAACCAGGCAAATTAGTAATTTGGCAACCCTATTCGTCATTAATTTCTCATGAATATTTACCGATTTAAATTCATTAATACAAAATTTAATCAAAAAATTTTATGGATAATTGTAAATATCAACTTTATTATTTTACCATTGATGTTTAAAATCTATAAATCTGCATTTCTTGTTAATTTTGTAAAATTAGTTGAGCATATTGTTAGATGCCAACAATGTATGAAATATTTCTCACTATTTCAGACATTTTCCTCCTTGCGTTTTTCCCGATCGGAAATTCGTCATACGGTCACCCTTGGCGACTTTTTGAAAATTTCGCCAAGGGTGACCGTACGGTAAATTTTTACCGACTTAAACAAGCGACAAAATTAATATCAATATAAAAATGATTTTTATTTTTTACAAAATGATGATAGATGCAAGCTTATTAACAGAATTATACCTCTGAATAAAATTGCCTAATGACGATTATAACAATTACAAAGCACACAAGTAGATAACAGATTAACTAGGTTTTGTTACCTTTTGTAGATGTAGAAAATAATTACGCAAATATTCTCAACACCCCAGATAATACACAAATTTCTTTTTTTCCTGATTTTTCACTGTAAAACTATATCTCTATTTGCATTTTGTTAAACAACATTATTCTGATCAAAAATTTTAACTGTTAAAAATGGATTTATGTAGCATTTAAAATTTTTGAGCATTATTAGATTTAAAATAAGGTTATTATCTCCCCTTAAGAGAATAATGGTAATATTTTTAAAAAATGTTAAGTTAAATTAACATGCTCAGACAGATAAGAAGCTAAATATATTTAAAAAAGAGACAATCATAACATTTCACACAAGAATTAATCAGATGTGAGCCAGACTGCTTACATTTTTCATAAAAAAAATATGTATTATTAATACACAAATGAATTACATTTGGTTTAATTCGAAAGACATTTTGAAAAATAATTATTTTACTCATTTCATTATTATTTTAAATAAAATTAAGCAAACCTATAAACGCAACTGGGGAGTGTATGATCATTAATATTTAACCTTAATAATATTTTCCATTAATAACCAGTGAAAGTAAACAAAATTATAAAAAGATCATTGGAGTTATAAATTCAGATAAACTTGAGATTGTGGTAATGAACTATGTTAACAAAAGGAGTAAATATTCTGCATTTGTTATCGACTTCAGCACTATTTAATATTTGGTTTAATAATTTTTAAAAAAGTGTATATAATATTATAATCTAATTTTAATATTATTAAGAATAAATGCTGCAGTGAAATATCAGTTGAACCACATGCAAGCAAAGGCATGCATGAAGCAATATCTGAATGAATCCAAAGTAATTGTTCTTGGTGTTAAATTTATTACCATAACATTTCATAATTAATTTGATTAATAGGAATTGTATAATTAATTTTTTGTCATCTTTAACATGATATCCACAGAAAAATCTGAAAACTGTTTTTCAATCAAAAATGTTGCTTATAGAATGAACGTAATTATTCATTGAACAATAACATTTTGTAGGGGGTGCTTGCTCATCAATATTAATTTTTGGTAATCAATGTGATTTCGAAACAATATATTTTTGCTTGATGTTTCTAAGCTAGGAAGATTTTATTTCACTCATTCAAATTTTTTTAACAACGGTTGGCATTTGGGTGACTAATTCTTCGCCACAACAAGGCTGGAAACTGCTACTCATTTGTCGTTACCCAGAGGGTACTCGTGAGCCAAGTCACGGAGGCGAACAGCATTACCCGCGCCAAACCACTACAAACTCGCTTATAGGGTGGGCCGCATTGATACATCATCTCAGAAGAAAGGACAGAGAAACACAAAGAGAAAGTAACATCCATGCCCGAGCCGGGATTCGAACCCTGGACCCACAGCTCAGGAGTCAAGAACTCTAACCACTCAGCGATCGATTGGCGAATTATTATATCTATAATAACATTATTTCTGCGTAAGGTATAGTTTGCTCTTAAAGATTAATTAATTGATTTATCCATCTATGAGTTAATATACAACGAATAAATAAATGTCTGTATGTAAACTGCCTCTACAAATTATTTAATTGGTTACAAACAATTGTATCTGAAATTGAATTCACGAACTGTTGAATTAAAAAACAAAATATTATAATTTTTGACTACTGTAGGAAAATTATAAATGTGTTTGAAAATAATTTTATTTTTTTATTATTATAGGTGTTATTACTTTATACAAATTTAAATACCAAAAATTTCTTTTGTGTTTCTTGTTTTACATTCTTTCAGGTTAAATTTCATTTTCTCTCCCTTTCAATATTATTTACATTCTCTCTATCAACTTTTTACACATTCAATCACAATCAATTTTATTGATTAACCTTGCCCCTTTTTATTCATTTTAAATATTCTGTCTAAATCATTTTAAATATTTTCCTGTGTTGATCATGTTTTAAACTTATCTAATGAATTGAAATTATTTGTCGAAGATGTAGATTAGCCAAATTATGTAATTAGTTTGAATTATCCTCAATAAATTATCCTCAATAAAAAACATAGTTAATTATTTAATTATAATTTATTAAACAAATAAATGATTATTATTAAGGAGTAATTTACAATAGCAATTATTAAAAAATAAAGCTGTTTATGATTGATAATGAATTTATTTATTAAGAAAAACAAATTACATAATTTTTTAAAATCACAAACTAGCATTAAAGTTGTGATTATTTGTTTCTTGACCTCAAATATTTAAGTATTTTAATATAAATTTTCTGAAACAAAGAATAGCATTTAATATGGAATGAAATTTTTAAATATATGAGAATGACTAAAAAAGATATAAAATTTTGCTCATCTAATTTCTTTAAACACTAAATCAATTATCACAATATTAAATAAAATATATCTATCACTACAAATTTTTTTGCTAATTTGATTTATGAAGTAAAACATAAAGTAAAAATAATATTACATATTAAAATAATTCTCAGTAGATATTAATTAATAATGATATTACATAAGATAAATATAATCATAAGGTAGATTTACATTTTGCGGTAAATCATAAATTTATTTAAAAAAAACCACAAATTTCTAGTAGAGAAAGATACAATCATTTTTTGGCACTACATAGCTTGAGAAAATTATTTATAAATGCATGTTATCTGTTGGGTTTCAGATAATATGACCTTAAGTGTTTCCGTAGAAATTATCATTTCTTCTCAAATGCATTTATTATTGGACTATTAAATAAATGATGCTACACCACTCACAATGTGCTGTTTTTATTCATTAGGCGATAACTCTTCTCACATCAAAAGGAAATCCGTGGTCAGCAAAGATACATTTATAAAATTCCTTCTTCTTTGAGACAGTCATCTGGGACTGCTTTATAAATTACTTCGTCGTTCAATATGCATCAGAAGATTTCTTTTTTTAATTGCTTTAATCGTATAGCATTCAAATGAGGTATAATCCAAACCATTCCTCAAAATTAAATATTAAAAAAAAAGATTATGTTTTTATTATAAAAATATATTTGAAACTAATATATTTCAGTATATCTTATTCTAATCATTTCATCATAGATTATCATAGAATCAATAATTATCACAGAAAATCAATAATTTTAAACATTACTTTTATTTTGAATTTAGTTTTACTAATAATAATTGTCCTAAATAATACAAAAAAAATAAACACTGAACTCAAATTAATTAATATATTACTAAATTGATGCTTATTCATTTTTAAATAGAAGAAATCAAATGATTTTTTTCAAATAAAAATGAAATTTTGTAAACATTTTAGGTAATTTTTTCAAGAATATGAATGACTCTTAATATAAAATGTTTACCGTAATTTCATATTCTGAATTTTATATGAAATATTACATTCTGTATCACTTACGGAAGTGTTCTGTTTCTTCTAATATTTTGATTTAGGAAGAATAGTGAAACTTTATTTTACTAATTTCTTTCATTGTATTTCTTTTGTCAACACTTTTTATTATAGCATCACTAATAGATGAAAACCATATCTAATGCTTAGATTTGCTTAGCGTTGTATCTTATACCCAGGACTAATTATCTTATTTAAAAAAATATCTAAGATTTATTTAAAATGGCATGTTATACATGGTGATCATAATTAAACTGCAAATTTAAAAACGCTGTAAAAAAAGAACCACTGGTCAGAAAGACCTGAAATTTCACCAGAATGTACTTCAAACAGGGGGATTTTGTTTGGCGTGTGAAAAAAATTAGAAAAAAGTGGGCAATAGATGGCACTGCACAGGCGGTTGTATGTAAATTACATGAATTCTGACATGAACGATAATCAATTGTGGCTGTAAGCTGAACGTTAAACCAGTTGTGTTATTATAAGTCAGGCAGATGTTGTGGCACTCTTGGTGTAAAGCCTATTCAGAGTGACAAGGTGGTGCCACATCGAGTAGTAAAAAATCGGTTTTTAATTGCCCTGTGGCCAAAACCGTAGAAAAAACCAACGATAATTCGGTTTTTAATTGTCCTTAGTCTTCTTCAAGAAATTTTTAATATGGTGTCCACCATTTTCTGTTGGGAGGTTTAAGCGTAAAACGGTATTTTCCACAGCAGCTTGGAGTGTATCAGTGCTGATGTTGTTAACGTGCTGAGTAATGCTGCATTTCAAATCCGCTAAGGTGTCTAGTGGAGCACTGTACACAACATTTTTCAGAAATCTCTAGAACCAAAAGTCACAGGGAGTGATGTCCGGTGATCGTGGCGGCCAGGGAGTTGGAAAATGTCGGCTGATTATACGGTCATTTCCGACATGGCGTTGCATCACCATAGACAATTAACGAGAATTCAAGCTACTCAACATTTTATACAAGACGTTAATTTGCATATAACCACCTGTGCAGCGTCATCTATAGGCCACTTTTTTTCCTAATTTTTTTCCCACGCCAAACAAAATCCCCCTGTTTGAAGTACATTCTTGTGAAATTTCAGGTCTTTCTGACCAGTGGTTCTTTTTTTACAGCGTTTATAAATTTGCAGTTTAATTATGAACACCCTGTACCTAAGACTAATCACATTTTTTTTAAATGTCAATTAAAATATAAACTTTAAATTAATTTTGATCTGATATATGGAAAAATAATTTACTATCAAAGTACATTTGATTTATAGAATATACAACAAATAAATAATCCAATTTACATGTTCGCTTATCTATGATTATGTATTATTATTGAACAAAATATATTGTGGTGGAAATTCTTTCAGAGAAAAAAATTTGGCCTTTTACTTTTAAAACCGATCTTGCATTAAATACATAAGTATTTTATATACATAAAATTATAAACTTTTACCAAAAAATAACTTATAAACATAATAAACTGGAATATAAAAGTCTCACAAAATTAGTTCTATTAAATCATACAGACCTTCCTTTTACATGATGAATAATAGTTCTATGCTTTTATTTGATTATTATACAAGAATCATTTGTTTTCATTTTGTAATTACTTATTTATTATATTTATTAACATAGATGAATCCACTTTTACAAATAATGAATGAGAAATTTAACCAGTGTTCCATGATTGTTTTTTTTTCTTTTTATGAGAGTATTAATCATATTATTACATTTACAATATGAGTCTTATATTTTATTTATGTTTAATATTCCATCCCTTAACTAACTATCGTGAAATTGATATAGATATTTTTTTTCTGTGTGTGACTTTTTCTCTGTTATTATAATTACTTTACACTGAATTTCCAACAATTTACTTTTAGATTGGTTCATATTCTTTCATTCATAATTATTAACAATAAAATGGATAATTTTTCTGAGTTATTTAATGTATCTTACAAAATTGTATTTAGGATTTATATGAGATTTCTTGTAAATTCAAAATGACTCGTATTTTAAAACATATTTTCATAATCAGAAGCATGTATCCATGAATCACAACAGAGTAATTCAAGGGTTCACAACAGAGTAAATTTTAAAACGTCAATTCCGTCAAATATGTTTTTTTGGGCTGTGGTAGCCTAGTGGTTAGGGCATCCACCTTCCATTCGGAAGGGTGGGGTTCGATTCCCAGTGCCGCCAAAGACCCACCGAGTACATGCGATTTACCTGCTCTTAAATCTGTGGTATCGAAAGTCCTGTGGTCGGTCATTCAGCAGTTACCTTGGGTACAATGGTTTGGAGAAAATTTCCTCATTCTTCAAATAAATTTCAAAATTGAGGGAGTGGATTCTCTGGTGGTGCCATCTATCGGATGATTTAAGAAGAACAAAGACGTACTTTCACCTTTGTGGTGCTCTGATTAAAACGAAAGACTATTGCCTTAAATTCTCATAGCCAAGGTATAGCGAGCGTGGCTTGTCCAAGTGTCATAAGTAACATGTATTTTTAAATCATACAATAAATGAAAGTTCACAGCAGAATATTATAAACAATTATTCCGAAAGCACATTCACAACATTGGAATCAACTAAACCATGAAATACATTTGTTTTGGAAACTTTGTAAAAGCTGTTTTCTATAACAGAAAAATAATAAATTATATTTTATACTATTTCTTGAATAAAATTCTGTGATTGGAAAAGGTGCAAATATGAAATAAAAGGCCAAATAAAAATATACTAGGATCAAATTCAAATTTTTATTCAATATTAGAAAGCAATTTTCAAATTAACCGACAAGAATGTTTTGTTGAAATATATTTTTGTTTAACATGTTGCTTTTTTACAAAACAAAATTGTGCAAGAATTTCTTTGCTTCAAAATTTATACTTTCTCTATTTTTATGATAATTTTTAAATTTATTTTCTACATATTCCATTTATTGTATATATTCAATAAATTTTAATGTCCATAAGAAATCCAATAAGATACGTCTGTTTCATAATTGTGACATAAAACATCAAATGAATTTCATTTCATCAAAAATTTCATAACTGTATGCATTATGTTATGCTTTGGAAACTTTAAAGCTCGAAGCTCAATATATTTTTGCATGTGGAAAATTTTACCAATTTCTTTTTCCCTAGATTAATAAGTATTTTAGGTGAGTTTTGAGAACTAAAATACGGAAAAGGCACTAAAATCGTATTACATTAAAAACATTAATTATTTATAGTATCATTTTAAACGTTTAGCTTAATTTTCAATTAAGTAATTTAAATAATTTTACATCAAATAACAAAATATCAAAATTTTGTCTTTCTCGTTTTTTTTCTGAATAATGACAAAATGCATGTCTTTTTACTTTCAAAGTATTCTTTGCGGAATTTGAATAAAAATCGAAAATGAATTATATTTAAAATTAGCCTCTACCAAATTTTATATTTGTAATAGAGTAATAGCATCTACATTTAATGCTTATCATATCGTGCAAAAATCACGTTAAAGTCATTACATCTCTATTTTGTAAACCTTTCTTGAATGTCTGAATATATACTCATGCTAGCAAATACTGTTTCTAATGTAAGCATATGACGACTGTTGCATTTATTTAAGAAAAATAATAAAAGTTGTTCACGTAACTTATTTTTGAATAACTAATAAATATATAATTGTTGATAACATAAGGAAATCCAATAAGATAATTAGTTTACATAAAATTTCTGTTTTTACTCTAATAAAAATTATTTTTCTCCTTCAAAAAGCAAGTTTACTTCGTGAAATGAAAAATGGTATTCTTTTTAAGTAAAATATTTTCCTAGTTCTAAGAGAATGTATCCTTAGAAAAACTTTTTTCTTTTGCTTTGAAAAAAATGCATTATGACGAATTTGTAACATTTTTACTGTGTTAAACTCAAATAATATTTTTACGGAAAAAAAGTTTTTCATTCTTGCTTACACAAATCATTCTTGTTTCCATAAACTGATTTTATAAAATTTGTGTTGGATTTTTAGGTCAAAACAAATTTGCATTAAATATCGTTTTTATGATCAATAAAAGTGCAAAATATAATGTCGTAGTTGCTATTGTTAATTTAAATTATTTTCTATTTAAACAAGGCAAATATGTTTAAAATTAAAACAGTATCCAAATAAATGCCATATTCATTCTATGTCTTTCACATATAAATATTTTTAAAATATAACTTTTAGAAATGTTTTAAAATATATAACATACCGATAATTTAAAAATTGTTGGTATGTAAAAAATGTAGCTAGTTTTAAGTATCAAATTATTTTTTAGTTTATTCAGAAAATAAAAAGTGCGTTAGAGAGAGGAAAAATAATATATATAAACACATGACAGTATGTGAATTGAATAAAAATATTTATTAGAAATGTATATACAAAAAAACTTCGAAGCAAAAAAGAAACACGTTTTACTTTAATTTACTTTTCGTGTGATGCTCATTTATTTTAATTATATTTATTTTTATAAATAAGTAAATGAATTATAAAATTAGATCTAATAAAAACACTATTCATAATGTAGATTTTAAAAGATTTAATTTAACATATAAAAAGAAAAGTTAAAAATGAATGTATTTTACTTTTCTTTGGAACGCTTCTAAAAATATATGTTCTGATGATATAATTCTGAACAAGGGCATCATTTATAAACATTATTATTAAAAGTATTTTTAATTAATTTTTCAAATTACTTTTTTTTAAATTGTAATGATTTTGATTAAAATGCTTTACAAATCTCTGAATATTAAATGATGACATATTTTTTTCAACAATGAGTTTTTTCATTTTACTTTCAGGAAAGAATTTAAATCTTAAGAATATTATTAAAAAATCAATGGAAATAAATTAAACATTTAGTTTATTTCCATTACTTTTTTCAAAATATTCTTAAGATTTAAATTATTTTTAAATCTTAACATTTAATAAAGGTTAATTTATAAATTAAATATTTAATGATATAAAGAATAGTAGGAGAAATATGTGGACGGTTTTACAGTTAGAAGGTTACAAATGCATGAGATAATCGTATTTTCCTTAAGAAAACAAAATTTATATTTAATTCCTTTATTTTCAACAAATATTTTTTTAAATCTACATAAAGCTTTTAAAAGTTTAAAAAGTTCAAAAAAACTTAGTTCTTCCATTAAACTTCAGCATATTATTTTAAAAATTGACATTATTTTGATTACAAAATATTTTATTTTATCATGTTGATAATAAAGTATTAACACTGATTAATATTAACACTGAAATAGTAATCTTCAACTATAAGAACCAAAAAGTAAATTTCAAAAATGTGTGTATAATTTCAACTTAAAACTAAATATGTAAAATGGAAATGATGTGATTGAATTAAAAAATAATGTTTACAAATGCTCAGAAAAGTAGATCATTAACTCAAAAGAAATATTAAAATAATAGGAGATAAGATGATATTTATATCATCCTTTTCATTTTTCACATTCAAAATTATGTTAATTAACTAAAACATATCAATAAAAGCCAATTTCTTTTATCAATAATTGGCAGATTTAAGTTATTAAAGATTCACTCTTAATCAATTATGACTATTACTTTTGTCAGCTTTCACATCACACGCCTAATACCCTAAGGTTATTGTCGAGTATTTCAATATTACCCATTATAAATTGTTTTCTAAGAAGACTTTTCACTTATTGTGAGTCATATTCTCCGTATGTGGGTGTGTGTAAAAAAACATTTAAGCTGAAAATATAAAATATGAAAATATGAAAACATAATTAAAATGTTTTATTTTAATTATTTTTACATAAAATAAAAAATGACAATTACTTCTTTCTGTAATTTTGTGACAAATTCACTGTAAAAAACTTGCCATGATAAAAGATTCATTCTGAAATTCGTTCGTTTAACTATAGTTTAGAATACAAACATCTGAAGCTCCATACAACTTCTGGCCCAGTGGTGGCGGCATGGTGGCATAACAACAACTAAAATAGTACAACATCTTACTAATTTGAAAGCCAGTACCATTGTCTTCAAGTGGGTGCCAGCTCATGTTAATGTGTATGGGAACGAATCAGTTACGGATCAGTTAGCCAAGGATGGAAGCCTACAGAATATCGTCATTGGAGACTGCTTGTCGTCCTCAGAGCTGACCTCTAGAGTTAGGATGGCTGTCAATGCTAATTTTAGGGAAACCACTCCCACCCACGAATGGTACACATGCAAACATCCTGGTTCCGCACTAGTGGGTAAACACAAGAGAGGCAGCCAAACAGCTCTGACAAGACTACGAAGTGGCCACCTGCTTGCTCAGAGACACTTCTCTGGTACTTGGTCTACCCTCTCTGTCCCAAATGTCGAGTGGTTCAGGCCTCCCCATCTCATATTTTTCAGTGCATTGGGTGTGAGAGAGGAGACATGGAGTTGAGACCGGAGGTGGTGCTTGAGAGACTAACTATTTTTGGATTCATGGGGTTGGTGTGATGGTACTGTCACGCCAGTCGGGTATAAGCAACAACAACAACAGAATACAAACATTCCATATCACACACTAAGAATGGGAAAAATTCAGAGATTCTAAGCCAATTTTTGTAACTGGTAAGGTACTTTAATATTTCTCTTTCTCTGTCCAAATATTGTTAAATAATTGCTTTTAATGTAAGATAAAAGCCTTAATATATTTAATCATAAATTCTATTTTTATTGACACGACAGTCTATTGTGGGACAGGGCCTTTCTCAAAAGTTTCTTCCACACTGTTGTCCACTTTGCAAGAAAACTAAAATTTCTAACTTTCAGGACCCACAAATCTTCCACGACTCAGTCTGTCCATCTTAATCAAAGTTTTCCCTTAACACTGGTCCCTATTGACTTATACGTAAAAATTTTAAATGTCTTAGTGAAGTGATTCATGCAACAAAAGTGACTAACACATTTTATATTAATTTTAATGCATTTGAGTACATTCGCTTCATTTAAATCTTGTATAACTCAATGTTGCATCGATGTCATCATACACAATCAACATGCTCTGCTCTAATAATTTTCCTCAAAACTTTTCTTTTAACGATAGCGAACCAGCTTTCCGGCGATTTTCTCGAGACACAAATTTTGGAACAATATGAGATTATAAATCTAATAATGTTTTATGAAGGATTATTTTAGTTCTTCTTCGTATTAATTTTGAATGTAGAAAATTACTTAACACGTTAGGACATCGGTTAGCAGCAATTGCTCATCGTTTGCTCTCAATATAAAAATTATCCTTGTTATTTAACTAAACTCCATGGCACTACAGCCCATGTGGGCCAACGTCTACAGTGCCCATAACTGTTTTCATGACCCAGGGCCCAGGGGTACGAAGCATATGTCCCAGTTAGGTGGTCAGCCTAACGTAAGACCTCCAGTGTTTAGTTCCCAAGCATGCTTGGTACTCAGTTAATTGACCCACTCAATGGATGAAAGGCAGAGTCAACCTTGCCCAGCCCGAGGATCGAAACTCGGACCTGTGTCATGGAAGCGTGAAATGCTGCCACTAAGCCACCGGGCTTCGCTCTTGTTATTTACATTTGAGTTAAGATTACATGTTGAGTTTGAAAAATGTTTTAAGTTGATAACCACTTTTGTCAGCGGCATATAATTAGTTTGGCTTTTATTAATATAAAAGTTTATTATAGCAGCTGCTCTCTGAATGGCAGTGAATACCTATAGCAATGATTTTTAAATTCTAGAAATGAGTCATCAAGGCAAGAATCTTTTCACAGGTGCTGTATAATCTAGAATGCCAAATTCTGAGATTGGTGATCTTTTGGCGGATTTCTTATGAATCTGGCAACCTCGTTTTTATTATGTCATATATATGGAGACCTATAAGAATTATGCAGAAAACTCTATTTTAGTAACCCTAGCATATATGTCATCGCGCAAGTCTCGATACGTCATCTTGGCAACATTTCTTTGTCACCAAAAAATCCAGAGTTTGGAATCATGGATTATACTGTATATGTGGCAGAATCTTGAGCATTTTATTAAAAGTAGTTCAACTGGTATTAATACCATAATAATAAATAGTCCATTTTAACGCTAAGATGAATATAGTCATAATTATAAAAGTAGAAATTGTCAAGCATTATTAACGTTTCAGATGATTTTGCTTGAAATTATTTTTAAATAATAATATTTTTGTTTTTGAAGAGTGGTGATAAATTTTAAAGAATTGGATTTATAAATTATTTTTAAAATTTTCTGTTCTGTAAATTTCAAGTGGGTTTCTGAAATTTTACTGTTGTTTACAAAAATTTTTTTATGAAATAATTATTTCTCATGACTTTGAAATTTCTCAAAGATTTTTGTAACCAAAATATTGAGGGTAATGTGGAAAAGGGATTGATATGATCTCACTGTGTTAAATAAATTATAATATAACTTCAAAATCAAATTATAAAATTTTAAATACTTTAAAAGTGGATTTGAAAGTAATAGCAAAAAATTAAAATGTCAAAAATATAACAATCAAAATGAGGTAAAATGAATATGTGAAAAGTGATAAATATGAGAAAAATGTTCAAAACTACTAACTATCATTACCCTAAGTCGAATAAAATATTATTTAATACAATTTATTGCAGTAATAATAACAGTTCTATTTCATCAGAATCAATCAAGATTATTTATTTGTTTTATCAAATATGAATTTACACAAATATCATATTTTAATTAAAGAAAAATATATCCTTCCTTGGTGAAAAGTGCTATAGTTTTACACACTTATCTTCAATTCTACAGTTTCATTATTAAAAAGAAATAAATGCTAAATTCGTGAAAATTAATTAAAATGCTAACAACTCTAAGATGAACAGTTACAATGATTCTATGCTCTTCATGTAAGCAAATTAGTGAAAAATAATTTAAAATAGTAATATTTTATCTTTTCATAGTTTTGTATTAAATTGTGCATTGTATCTCATTAGTATTACATAAAAATACTTGTTTAGATAAGAATAAAAGTTACAAAATTCCAAAAAACTTAGGCAAATTTACCATAGCGTTACTCAACACTAAGGAATTTTTGACTACATAAATGTGTACCGTATGATATTTTAAATGTATAGAAATGTCTTGAACCAAACGGAATCTTGTAAAGGAGACTCTTACGAACATTTTGATGTTTTAATATCTATATAAGCATGGTAATTGAATAAAATTGTTTATTAGAAATGAATTAATACCTCATTAAAAATATAAAAAAATTATCATTTATCTCAGGAACATGCTTTAAAGGTGGTGCAACATATTTTTTAGCACGTGTTTCCATCTTTCCACTAAACCATTCGAGGGAGCATAACCTGGACATGAGAATCTAGGACTCGAACCAATATGCCTCTGGACATAAAACATCACAAACTTGAAACGTACATTGTTTAACAAACTTCCCGTCACCGAGAGCCTTATTATTTGTATCAGTATTGTATGATACAGTATAACTTGAACGTGTAGAAGGAGAGAATTGGCTTTAAAAATTTCAAACACTACCCCACTAATTCTCAACCTGTGGGGAGCGCCCTCTAGGGGGGCGTGAGCACACTAATGAGGGGGCGCGAGCATATCCAAGAGAAAATGTTATTTAAAAAAGTTGATTAAGTGACTGAAAGGAAAGAACACACACACACACATACAAAACAAAATACATTTCAACATATTTAATAATTAACTTATTAAATTAAAACAACTTATAAATTGAAAACAAATTTAATAATTATTAGTGACTTCCTTGGGCCTGTCTTTCAGAGCAAAGGTTTTTTGAAGGAGGGTTTAATAATAGAAATAGAGACACTCTTTCTATATTTAGCTAAGATCTATATTTTGCGTCTTCAAAGAAGCCACCGCAGAAAATCCAGTTTCACAAAGGTAAGATGTTGAAAATGGTAGTAGAAATCGAAATGCCATTGTCTTTAGTACGGAAAACTGATCATCCACTCCTGCTCAAAATTCACAGAGTGATTTTTACTAAACTGTCTTTTGGTTTCGCCACTTGACATAAAATCCATGAAGGTTCCTTTCTCTTCAATTAAGAATCCTTCGGGAGTATTTTGAAATAGATCCCTAACCTACTTGTAACTTTATATCAGTTTGTCATTAGAAAGAAAGTATTTTTTAAAATTCTTTACTAGCATTGCTAAATGATTTTCACAATAGTTACAAAAACAACTTTTACTTGTAGTTCTTCAGCTTTGTAAGTTTTAATACAATCATTCAAATTTTAAAGCATAGTTAAGTTTTCTTGCTTTAAATTTCTGCTCAACAATTCCAATTTCCTACAAAAAGCATTAACTTCATCACTCGTATCCAATATATGTGTATTTGCTCATTGCAGTTGAAGATTCAAGTTATTTAATTTCTCGAATATGTCGATCATGTAGCTTAATTTCATCACCAATAAACTATCACAAAAATTCTCAGCTTCCGGTCTGTTTTCCTCTTCTAGGAAAACGGCGATTTCTTCTCTTAATTCATAAACACGTTGCAAACATTTCCCTCATGATAACCATCTTGCCTCGCAATAAAATAGTAACGCTGAATGTACTGCACCCATGTCTTTACAAAGTGCGGAAAAGATTCTTCATGTCAGGGGTAACATTTTTATATAATTTACTACGGTTACAACCGTAGTTAACACAATATTCAAACCAGGACTCATATCTTTGGAAGCCAAAGCTTCTCTGGGGCAATGCGTCCAGACGCACTGTGGCGCTTTTTGTTTCACAAATGCTTGAATACTTTGGAATTTTCCGGACATAGAACGAGCACCATCGGTGCATACTCCGAGGCAATTTTTCCATTCTATGTTTGCCTCGTTCATAAAATCATTTAAGATAGCAAACAATGCGAGTGCTGTTGCTTTGAGTTCTATTGGTTTGCAGAAAAATAATTCTTCTACTATTGACAAATCATCACAAAGTCAAACATAAGCAATGAAATGAGCATCTTTATTACTATCTGTTGCCTCATCTCTGGGTTTGTTTACGTACTTACTATGAAGTGTTTCCAAATGTCGTTTAAGTTTATTAGGTTTCATGCTGTCTGCCGCCAACATTTTTGAGCAAATGATATACAGGGGCCTTTTTTCTTCATTTACTTCAGTACTAGTGAACCCAAAATTTAAATATTCTTGAGAATATTTTCTTGATTTTATTTTCGGAACCACGCTCCTCCGTGTACTTGTTGATGCTTGTCTATCGTCTAATGCTCGCTTACGCCCACTCAAAATTTTATCCATGATTCTGCATAAGTCTGCTGCCGTGAATATTTAATACGGTGAATTGCAATTACACGAAAATATATATAACATACACATTCAGAATAGATTCAATAGCGATAGAAGGATCGACTCGAATGAGATTGTCTGAAATTGAAATTGGCGTTCATAGAACTTTCTCCTTCTCTCTATGAAAAAACATTTGTTCACATCTGCGCACGCTCCTAACTTACCTTTTAAGCTGACCAGACAAATTCCAGACAAATCGAAACTTCTTGCGAAACCGTGAGAATGCCCAACATGGCGGGACGTAAGAGCAATAAAAAGACATAGGATTCTTGTTTTTTCAATTCTGAGACTCGGTGTTGCAAAATGTTAATAAATTTCCGTATTCTTGGTAATTTGTAATGTTTACAATTAAGGTTGTAGTGTAGGTTTAGCGCCAAAATACTCAAAATACATTATTATTGTATACATTTTATTGTATGCGGTGGGGAGGGGGACGCGAAGAAAATTATGCTTGAAAACTGGGCCGTGAATGCTAAAAGGTTGAAGAAACACTGCACTACGCAAACAAATTATTTTTGAACTTTAACAAAAATAACATCCAGCAACTATCCTGTTTATTAGAGCAGTGCTTCCATAATATACTACCTATTTTTGTGGTTGATTTGATGACTCTGCTCATTTGTTTTATACTGCCTCACTTTACAAGTGAAATGATTCACAAACTTTGTTAATATTTGCCAGGAAATTTTTTTAAACCCAGATGAGAAGAATATATTATTCCTTTATCTTAGAGTTATTGATATCATCCTAACAGTTAAACAGATTTATTTAATTTGAATCATTCTCTTAATCTAGCAATTACAGTAAAAATTTTCATGAAATAGTGTTTTTTTACTATAATAACCCAGCTGCGAGAATATTTTCTTCATTTTCCTATACTACAAAGAAGGGAAGCATTGGAACTTTGTTTACAATCACTCACACTAGGAACGCCATCTTGAACCCAGAAAATAGGTGGGTCTTTATAATTTAGAAGTAGATACCAGGTAATACCCCAGATTTGACCTTCCAAACTCAGAGTTATCATTTCACATGGAAGATATTGCGACCACAATATATGTCACATGTTCCAGGCACCATAAGCGAACAAGCCGAATATTCAATTGAGTCGAAATTCGAATCTAATATATTAAAAATATAGATGAATGTCCTAATCAACCAGACCACCATAGTCTCTAAAAGTAATGTATAATCAAATTTAAAATAAAACTTTGCTTCCTTTAGATTAAAAAAAAATTAATATGTCACAGTTTATTGGCACAAAAATCCTGTAATTTTTAGCAGTTTCAGAGAATTATTATTACACGATACCATCTGTTAATAAATTTAGGCATTTCAAGTTCTATTGCCATCATGCATATTTAATGGAACAGCATTTTTATGCATTTATTTACATTTAAATTTCTAAAAATATCTTTTTTTTTTTTAAGAATAAATAATTTTTTGCGATGTAAATTCTTGAGTTGTATTTTCTTTTGAATAAAATTATTATAATCATCATTTTTTGTAACCATTTTCTGTAGAAAATATGTACTATATTGAGAAATACCATACATAATTTCAATAATAAAATTTATAACTGACATATTTAACTTTAGTTAGAATAGTTACACAATTACAGCAATAACTCTGTAAATACATTAAACTCAAAATGCATATCTAAAAGTTTATTTTTATCTGAACTGATAAAAATATTGTTCTTTGCTTTAATTTTTTGCTTAATAGAAGTTTAAAATTGTTAAAAATCCTTCTTTGAATATTAAAATAGATGAAATGTTTAATTAAATATTATTTTTATATTCTTGAACAACTTTCATCGGCTTTAGTAAATGGATAACATATGAACTTAACATTGTATGGAGGAAAGTAGTAGGTAGAATAAACTAAGATAGAAAAATAAAAGATAAGGGTAATATATATTGCAATTTAAAAATCCATTCAATGTATATTTTTAACGAAAATGAATATACCCAAACAATTAATTAATTCTGAAGTTTCAATACAAACTTAGTATATTTTTAAAATTGAAATATCAATCAAGATATAATAATAATTTAATAATTAGTGATTTTTATTTACTTAACCTATACATATATACATAGATACATAAATATATATATATACATAAATATATATATATATATATATATATATATATATATATATATATATATATATATATATATATATATATATATATATATATATATATATATATATATATATATATATATATATATATATATATATATATATATATATATATATATATATATATATATATATATATATATATATATATATATATATATATATATATATATATATATATATATATATATATATATATATATATATATATATATATATATATATATATATATATATATATATATATATATATATATGAATATATATATATATATATATATCATGATATATATGAATATATACGTATATATGATATATATATATATGTATTGATATATATATATATATCCATATCTAGTCCATATAGCTATATATACATATATATATATAGTATATAGATATGATACCACAGTCATATAAGTAGTATATGTATATATATACTAGTATATATAGCTGATCCATGTAGGATATATTGAAATATACTTTCTGAAATATATATATATATACGTATATATATATATATATATATATATATATATATATATATATATATATATATATATATATATATATATATATATATATATATATATATATATATATATATATATATATATTAATTAGTTCAAAACAATCTTAAAGTAAAGGAAAATCAACAACTAATTATTAAATTACTATTATATCTTGATTGATACTTTGATTTTAAAAATATCCAAAGTTTGTATTGAAATTTCAAAGTTAATTGACACCGCATAGCTTATGATTGAATCTGAAATTTTTTCTTAAGATCTTTTTTAAAAAAATTCACTAAAATCATTATTACATCGATTTAATTTGAATTTAATCTTAGCATCTAAATTAAAAAGTAATACCACCTTATACATTCACTTAGACTAAAAAATTAGACTATTAGACTAAAAAATAATTGTAATAATAATACATTAGACAAAATATAATTGTAAGTTACTTATTATGTTCTTTATCATAACTTAAACTTATTTTCAATTGCTTGTAATTAGGACAGACAAGTGATCTTCTATAACTCCAGGACAATTATGAAAATGCTACTAAACTATTCAAGTTATTTTGTTTATCTATTACATTTAATTATTCTTGCCACAAAAGTCGGTTGAGGTAGTAGTAAATAATTTATTATGAACTTTTTTTCCTTCGAGACTTGTGAAACTTGATCTCTCATTATACTAATTTCCACAAAAGCAAAGCATTAGATGTTTTTCTTTGTGAGGTTTTCCTAAGATAGTAAATATAACACAATATAGTTTAGCCTTTTTTATACAATCAGTATCATAGAAAAAAATATGAATGCTGAAAAAACTAAAAGATACTACTATTTAATAAAATATTTTTTATTAAGGAATTGCTTGTGTAAAAATTTCTGTTCTCGTAATATATTATAATGATTTAAATTATGTCGTTTATATAACAGAATTACCTTATTAATTTATTTATTTTTCTATCAATTTAAGGGATAAAAAATATGAAACAATATACAAAAATAAAACATTTTTTGCAAAATAGGTTTTAATTAGCACTTTTGATTTATACAGAGTGAGAACTTAATTTATCCAGATATTTTATATCTTCGTTTGAAAGCTTTAATAAAAATTGGAATAACTTTTCTTATTATTATTTACACGTATCAAAAAGTGTTTTTTGTAGCATTAAAAATTCTCATTTAGGAAAAGCGAACACAAATCATGCAAATATTTAAAATGAGTTTGAATTATTTATGATGCAAACTGGTCATTGAACTTCATGTATAAAACATGCAATGCTTTAGATAATACTGTATTATCTTTCAAAGCAAAAGTTACGAAGTAGATGTATAGTGAAAACAATGTTGCTGTTCACTTAAAAATGACTTCTTTTTTCATTTCATAATTATTCTTTTCTGAAAAAAGAAGAATTACATAAAGATTTATAGTGACGCTTTTTCCTGGAAAACAAAATTTATTTACAAGCTGCAGTATAACACTTGTACTGTATTAAATTAAATAAAAGAAAGTGAAGTATTTTTCTTTAAAAAAAAGAGAAGAAAGAGAATAAATATACAGAAAGGTATCGTTTAACAATAACAAATTCCAGAAAGAATAAATGGAAATTCTGGGAAAAAATCTTACTAGAATGACATAATCTATCCTCTTTTAAAGGAAAAATATTTGACGTTACACATAGTTAGATTAAAGTTATATCATGATAAATCATTTAATACCAGTATGGAAAATAATGTATTTTATAACAAGTTTATAATGATTCAGTTCATTCAATGGTAAAACAAATGTAAAATTTTGCAAACAAAGATTATCCAAAACATATATTAACATTATATATATATATATATATATATATATATATATATATATATATATATATATATATATATATATATATATATATATATATATATATATATATATATATATATATATATATATATATATATTGCTACTATAAGCAATAAAATTTGATGATAACACTTTATACTTTTCAAAATAGTATTATAAGCATCAAAGCAACAAATGTTATTGGAAGTTAATATTTGCAGTTAAGCAAAATACTTAATGCCTTAAAGATTTTTATAAAAGATACTTGACTAAAACATTCATACAATTATGACAACTATACAAGAAATGCTTTAAATTTAATGACTGATTTATTAAATTGTTGCCTAGTTTGTCTTACAGACTCTAATTGATATATATAACAGATTTTAATACATCGATTTCTGATTCTTACTCCTAGTTTGATATTCATTATCACATGTTAAAAGTTATTGTTATCAAAGTTCTTCATGTTGAATGAGCTGCTAGAATAAGTCCTGTTGTTTGTGTTTGGCCTATTTCTACCAGCAAAAAATTGCTTTTAGCATTTGGTAAAAATCACAGGGATTGGCACACGAACCAATGAGAAATGATAGTTTCAATGATGAGTCCAAATTTTGCTTAACCTTTGGTTCGCCATATATTTACACATTTGAAGAATCATAGATTGGTTTACATATGTTATGGGCAATGTAAATAATTGGGCATTGCTTGTAATGCTTGGCGAATTTAAAAAGTGCCCAAAAGGATATGACAAAATGATAAATTATGTTGCAAATATTACATTGCCTGGTCATTATGTATAATGCTAAAGGTCAAGTGGGCCTTTTAAAAATAATTTTTATTCATATTACTTATAAGAAATAACAATTTTTTACATACCTAACTGACAAAGTAACCAACAAAAAATAACAAATAAAATTTCACATGCTGACAAACAAACCGATGGCGATAAAATAAGTACAAACAAAACTTAAGTCCAAATAAAAATAATGTATTAGTTATGTACGTACTTACAAATTTATATTTACACAAAATGTCAATATGTAGCAATACATAGAGGGTTCTATTTATTAGACCAGCTTCCACTTTGGTGACATTTCGAGTTACATAGCTTTTTTTCGTTACGACACTTGCACTTGTCGGATTTACAGCCATATCGACTATAGCCTTGGCCCCCTGTCTTGGATGACAATCTTACACACTCTCATAGTGAAATCTCTGTCTGTGAAATATCTTCGCCATATATAAACTTCTCATTACATATTGTAAATTGGTTCCTGGCATGAAGTTCCGTGTTTCGTGCTTAATTTATACAAATTAGCATCTGAATCACAACACACGCACGTGGTTGTCCCATTGCTGTCAATTAATCAAAGTGCCCAAAGAAATAATAGCGGTATTTATAATGACCGGTCAATGTGAGAAATTATCGTAAAGTAATTCAAATTTATCAAATTGACCAATTTTAATGGTCATTATTCATAATAACCAAGCATTATGAATACTGATTTAAATAATTACATTGTCCGTAACATATACACTCCAATGTTCGGAAAACCTTATCATATATAATAACATTTGTGTAGTGAAGGTTTCATCATCAAGTCAGGCATTTTGCAGGGAAACTGAATGTTAATAACGTATCACTGATAGAGACCACATGAAAGGTGTTATGGATAAGGAGAAGATCTCCTATCATCTTTCAAGGGTTGTGATTGTATCTGATTTCACCTAAAGATTTTACGGTCAATAATTTTTTTAATAATGAATATATTTTTTAGGAAAATCGACCAGCTAAATCTTTTGTAAAATATCTATAAACATAATAACTTATGTTGTTGTTGTTGTTGAGCAAGAACAAAACGAAAAAAAGAAAAGGTAAAAAAGGCAAGTCATATGGGACCAAAACCCTGGAGACTGCCCTGGCCACATCTTCAGCTTTTTCAGTATAAAGGATGTCATGGCAGCTGTTGGGGTCGATATTGAAGAAGGTCGAGGCAACAGAGATGCAATTGAAGAGATGCTTCGGATCCAGTGGAACTCCTGTGTAGTGCCTGCAATCTGCGAAGGTTCTAGATACGTCGAGCATGATTTTCATACCCCTCATGTGCCCAGTCCGCATTCTGCTGAAGGTAGAGTTGGAACCACGGTCAGGATTAAGCTCCGGTAGGCACCATTTTTTCCCTAGTCCTTGCAGAGCTGATGACATGCGACGGCGTTATAATAACTTATAAAATCACTATATATAAAGGCAGTAGATAAGATCTTTTAACGACAACAATTTAAATTGAGTTTTTAAACTGATGTTACTATTTGTCACAGTAAATCAAAAATTACTTTATTTCTCGTAAAAAAATGAATGATGAGAAATCTGAATGTTTGTCAGTGGGAATCATATCACTGATTACCTAAATTTTGATGCATTTGTAACCACCACTTGTTACCTTCTAATCCCATATGTATTCCTTTGCCTATAAAAATAGTTAAAATCTTAGACATTTTATGTTTATCCCTTCCTAACTACCAATTTGAAACTATTATAGAATTTGTAGAAATTTATAGTTTTGAAACTAATTGAAAACAAAGTTCAAATTTTTTTTTAATTTTATTAATCTTTTTTATTTAAGATTAATGTTTTAAATTTCAATTTAAATTTCACTAAAAACGCATATCATTACAAAACTGTTTGAAAACGATGAGGAATTTAATCAGGAATATTTTTTGTTTATTCCGCGTTCCTGTACATTCATTGATAATTAATTGTCAGTACATTGATTGATTTGTATTCTTATTAAAATTGATTTTAAACTATAAATTTGGTAAAATTGATACGAATTCTATAAAAACAACTAGAGTATTTGAGACGTAAATGGAAAAGTCAAACAAAATATCTCAAAGCTCTGATTAATAATATATATATATATATATATATATATATATATATATATATATATATATATATATATATATATATATATATATATATATATATATATATATATATATATATATATATATATATATATATATATATATATATATATATATATATATATATATATATATATATATATATATATATATATAATATGATAATATATAAATAATATAAATTTACTATATATATATATAGCAAATTTTTATAAAATTAATCAAAAACCAAATAAAGAATAATAATAAATTTTTAGAGAATTAGTCAAATACCAAGTAGATAATAATAATCAAATACTAAATGGAGAACAATACATTGAAAATATGAAATATAGTAAGCAGAAGGAAAAATGTTCAATAAGTAGTTTAAAAATTCAAATAAAATAATATATATATATATATATATATAGGGTTACTGTGAAATTTTTGAGATACGCGCGAGACGAGAAATTACAAAATAAAAATAACGGTTTAATTTTAAAGTACAAAGTATTTTAACACAGAAGACGATTTTTTACTGACTTACTTCAACTTGTTTAGCATGGAATAAATTTTAAACAGAAGAGAAAATGGAGTTGACGCGAGAACATTTTCGCGCTATGGTTTTAAACGATTTCAAAGTAGAATTAAATCAAGAAGAATGCGTTCAACGGTCGCAATTAGCATTGGGTGATGAATCTCCAGCTCGTGCTACTGTATTCAGATGGCATAGAGAATTTAGAAAAGGTCGCAATTTTCTTCAGGATGAAGAACACACAGGAAGGTCGTCGTCGGCATTAATCCCGGATAATGTGTCTGCCATACGAAAAATGTTAATGGATGATATTCGCTGTACCTATCAAACGACACAGAAGGAACTTAACATTGGATCCGCAGCCATACACAAATCATTCATGAAGAATTACATGTGATAAAAGTAGTTTGTGAAGAATGAAGAATTGCATATGATAAAAGTCACGCCGTCAATGGTGAAAAAACAACGCGCACTGAAAAAAGTGATGTATGCCATTTTCTTCAGAAGTACGGGATTGGTCAAAGCCATCAAGTTGGAAAGACAGAAGACAGTAACAGCAAACGGGTATACCACTAAATGTCTTACAGAAATTATACAAGAACTGAATGTTATGGGACTAATGCTTCACCATGACAATGTATCTTCACATACAGCCGGATTAACAGTTGAGTTTCTTAAACAAAAACAAATTAAAGTGCTCAAAAATCCGCCGTATTTACCTGATCTAGCTATGTGCGACTTTTGGTTATTCTTTAATCTAAAAAAGAACTTACGTGGACGTCGTTTTCATTCAGAAGAAGAGATTGATGTGGCTATAAATGCATTTTTTTCATCTATTCGAAGAAATGAATGGCTTGAGGCATTTAATCTGTGGAAAATTCGTCTACAAAAGTGCATTGATGCTGGAGGAGACTACTTTAAACACACCTAAAATTTTGTAAGTATAACTTTAAAAACCTAGTTGTATCCCAAAAATTTCAGAGTGACCCTCGTATATATATATATATATATATATATATATATATATATATATATATATATATATATATATATATATATATATATATATATATATATATATATATATATATATATATATATATATATATATATACTATATATATATATATATATATATATATATATATATATATATATATATATATATATATATATATATGTATGTATATATATATACAGAGGGTATTAACACATTTTTAGAACGATTTTGGGGCCGTTTAATTAATGTTCCAAACGTAAAGACTATTTTTTAAATGTTCGATCTGATAGCTTTTTTTTCTGGACTATAAGTCTGCATCGGGGTTTCTATGATATAAGAGCTTTTCGTAAAATTTCCAGGGGTAATACTTTCCATTCCTTTTCCACTACCAGAGTCCATCCATCGTGGTGGGTTTGCGTTTAAAAAAGCTCTTTTTAACAAACCAAAGGCACAATAGTCCATAAGTGAAACATCAGGGGACTTTACAAGAATATGTTGAAAAGGTATATATGCAATATTTGTATTAGTCTTCATTTTTTCAAGGAATGCAGTGGTAGTTTTCGAAGTATGACTTGTAGCTTTGTCTTGTTGATGTTTCACTCTTTGAAAGACTTTGGGATAAAGAAGTGAAATTTCCTCTGTAAATATTGGACATAAAACCTTCTTCTGATAGTATGATGAGTTAATTTTAACATTTTTTTCTACTCTTTTTATTTTTAATTTCCCATTGTAGGAGAAACATGCGACTATCATAAGCCCTTTACTGAAACTTTCTTTACATTGGCGGAACCAGGTTTGTACATTTTTTTCTCCTCGTTTCCTATAGTAAATAGACCTTTTTTTGTTGCAGTCATTTAGGTGAACCCATGCTTCATCAATGGTCACAATGTATTTCCATTTATCTCCTTCTAAATGGTTTTCATACAGGATTCTACAAAATGTTTTGCGTTGAGCCACATGTTTCGGCAAAAGCTGGTGAAGATTATATTTTTTTAACTTTTTTAAGTTGAAAATCTTGATTTATTATTTTATTTATTGTTGATACAGATGTATCTAAAGACTTTGCAATTGATTTCTGTGTTGATGGATTTTCTCTTTTTACCAGCGATTTCACATTAGGAACATTTGAAACAATACGTAATTTTTTCGGATATCCGTTTGGAGTCTTCTTTCCATGTAAAAATAATGATTCACGGTTTTTACCTTTCCGATTAATAATGTTGCTTATTTTGCACTTAGAAATTTTAATACCATGCATTTCACAACGCTTTTGAATCCTGGAATAAGAATATTTCTCTTCGGAAAGAGCAAAAACATACCCCTCAATACACAGCTTGTTTACATGCTACATTTTTAAAGAACAATAAATTTAAAAGTAGCAGACGATATTTCTCATTTCAAATAATAAACTGTTGCCAAAAATTTTTATTTAAAAACATTTACTTTTTTAAAATTCTTAATCGAAATCGTTCTAAAAATGTGTTAATTCCCTCTGTATATATATATATATATATATATATATATATATATATATATATATATATATATATTTCCTCAAGGAAGTAATAAGTAATATTTATATCACTATTATATCAAAAAATATATGGAATAATATGAAATTATATTTAAATTAACTCGATTAAAAGTACTCTGAAACATAAGATAATGTCTTAATACTTTCCCACACAACAAGGAAAGAAGTATAGTGATGTTATGAATTTAATGCATTTATCTCCTGAAAAAGTAAACTTAACTTTGCAAAATCTGACATAAACTGAGACTCAAAAATGTGAAAAGTATGTTTTAGAAAAAATAACTGTTTCACACATATGACATAACTAATGAGTCTGCTGGGAATAAATAAAGTACATAAATGCGCTTCTTAACACGAAATATGTACTATTCTGTGAATAAAAATTTCCAAAAATATTCTTGAATAAACTTGAAAAAATGGTTAAAGAAAAATATAAAAGATTTTTTTATCAAATGCCAATTATTAAATTTATGTAGTAGTATGTCAATTATTAAATTTCTTAAATTTAACATTTTATTAAACGACATAAAACTCTATCCAAACCAAATAGACGTACAGAGTTTCTTATTATAGAATTGGATAAAGCTTTCTAATCTTACTGTTTGAAATAAAATGTTGGATCAAAGAATGTCCTTTATTTTAGAATTTTGGTTAAATAAAAGAATCACTTTATATTTTACAAATATATCTTTACATTATATATTTATATCTATAGCCATGTGAGATAATTTTAGTTTATTAGTTAAATTCTTACTTATACAAAATGTTAAAATACATTTATAGGATAAATCCCTCAAGCTTTTAATCCTAAATTGCACTTTAAACATCTTTCAAAATTTATAAATTAACTAATTACAAACTAGGTCATTAATTTCCAATGTTATATTATTAAACCATTACATAATAAAATATGTAAACAGGAAAATATAAGTTGGATATTTATTATTTTTTTCAAAAATTAAACATTAAAAAAGGACTATAAAAAATAAATGAAGCTTTTGGAGACAGATTTAAAATAAAAGACTTTTAATGATATATTGTTTAAAAACATTAAATACAATTTATAACATAAAAGATGACAAGAATATTGCAAACTACTTTAAAAAAAATGAAGTGAGAAAAAATAATAAGTTCTTTTATCGGGAATATTTGTGGTAATCTAATTAAAATCACAAATCTAATGTTCCAGAAAAAATTATTAGACACAATGTCTAAAAAGATTTGAACTAAATTAATCATAAGTTTGTAAAAGTTTGTGTGTACATATATATATATATATATATATATATATATATATATATATATATATATATATATATATATATATATATATATATATATATATATATATATATATATATATATATATATATATATATTAATACATGTTTCGCCATCCTATTAACGTAGAAAATTTTTTTCCTAAACTTTCACAAATCATATTACAATTAGAAAAAAATTATAGTATGAGAATTTTGCATTACTTTATTCAAACGGCTAGAAAATTGGATGATTTTACAAACTTCCATAGGAAGTATATTATTTGCAAAAAAAAATGTATTTATGTAAGTAAATATTCTCATTCTTATTAATAAATTCTTCATTAAATACGGTTAATTTTCCTTTTTTTCTGTTTACGCAGATATTTCTGATTTTAACAATATTGTTCTCGAGTTCTTGAACAAACAAAAATTTCCAGATAATCGTATGATTTCTTATATATTAGGGCATTCAATTACATATTCAAATGAAGAACCGCAAATTTTATGATGAAAACCACACGTTCTCTAGTGTTTATGCAAATATGAATAGCTCCTATTGATGTTGGAATATCACTTTCACTGAAATACTTTGTGTAATTGCAAAATATTTAGTCAACGAATGCTTTTAAAAAATTATTTTATGTAAAAATGTGGAATTATAAACACATTAACGAAAATTTTAAAAACACATATGTTTAATACGTACGTGTATGTAATAATCATAAACAATTTTTAAAATACATTATCTTTTATTCTTTTATGCATACTTTAAAATTCTAACTTCAGATTATTAATTGATGCTTCTTTTATGCTTCCTTTTACAATTTACATAAATATCAATAATAAAAGGGGGAAAAGAAGTAATTTTTTTAACGCTTTAATTGTTCAGATTTAGAAAATTTTATATTTATCAAAATATTTCTTAAATCAAAAACAAAATTAAAATAAGATATTATATATGACCAAATAAAGATAATATTTAAATGTTATCTAGAAATTTTTTAATTGCAATAATTTTCACATAATGAAGATTTCGTTCTATGCTCTTAAAAATTCTTTTCACTTCTGAATAATTTTATCATATTAATTTATGATAATTATATGATCCCGATATTCTTATTCCCTAACAGAAATAATTTTTCTCAGGGTACGTAATTAAGAATATATATATATATATATATATATATATATATATATATATATATATATATATATATATATATATATATATATATATATATATATATATATATATATATATATATATATATACCAACTATATTTTTTTATTTACTGCGATAAACGTCAACCAATAATATATGAGGATTTATATAATGGGAAATTGTAGAATCCTGTAAAAATGAAGATAAAAATGTTTTCTGCATTTTAAGTAGTTTCAATTAAAAAAAATTCTTAACTGAAATTTTATTAAAAAGCAAAAATTGAGATAACTCATCATCACACATGCATCCTTTGTAAATTAATAACAAATTTTATCAGTTTCAGTATATAATGATTGAATATGTATGAACAGTAAGTATAGTTTTATAATTTGCTTATTACTAACTATGTGTGTGTTCAATATATATAAACTAAAAATAATAAGCAAATTGTAGAAATGCAATTTCATGCATAACTTCATTATAATTGCTTTTTTGTAATGTTTACATGAGAGAAAAGACAAACAGAAGAATATATATATATATACATATATATATATATATATATATATATATATATATATATATATATATATATATATATATATATATATATATATATATATATATATATATATATATATATATATATATATATATATATATATTGATTATTGATTACTGTAAAAGAGATAACTATACATACACTGACATTTATGACAAAACTAATGATTTTAATTTCAAGCTAATTTCTGGAAAATCAAATGTTTCAAATAAAATTTATAAAAATGTTATTTTCAATCAACTTAATAAAATTTATTATATGTAATAATTTAAACAGCATCAATAAACAAATAAAAAGACTGGAAAATATTTTAACTTATAATAACATTCCAATTAACTTTATTAAGCACTATTTGGCTAGTAGAGTACTGCTTATAAGAGTGTAAGGCGTAATTATATATTACAGAAGGGTCACCTAAGCCTTAAAAGTCTTATTAGAAGCCTGAAAGGCCAATTATATTTACACTTAGTACTTAAATGTATGTATTTATTTGGTTTACACGTAGTATTAATTTGCAGTTCTTGCCGGTTTTGATCTGGATTTAATTTTGATTACTGTAAATGAATTGTGTATTTTGGCAACACAGGATTTAATATTGTATTTTGACTTATATATTTTGGATTATATTCTAGTTTGACATTTATTTCTTTTATTCTGCTTGATATTTTTGTTTGACTTTTTAGTGTGGCTTTGGAGGGTATTGGCTTCCTTAAGACTAAGGCATGGGCCAATGCAGAAAATCCATACTTTTCGTGCCAATATCATTAACAGCTCCTGAGAAGCTGGTCATGCTTGTACTTCGATCCATTTTCTTTTATTCAATTTTCTTTGAGATTTTAAACTATATCTCTATTGAACATTTTTCCATCTGATTAATATATTTTGTATTTTTAATGTATTATTCTCCATCTAGTATTTGATTATATATATACATATATATATATATATATATATATATATATATATATATATATATATATATATATATATATATATATATATATATATATATATATATATATATATATATATATATATATATATATATATATATATATATATGTATGTATGTATATATAGTATGATATGTATGAAGTATTATTTCATTAAAAGAGCCAATTTTATTGACATTTGTAATAAATAAATACCCAAAGTAATATCTATTTGAAACTGCAGAAATTTTTTTTTCTTTTAGGTTATATAAAGTTTAGTCATAATATAACAGCGGATTGAAAATATATAATATCGTTCTTATTAGTAGTGCAGGTAGTTAATGATTAAACTATAACTACTGATAGCCAACAATTCATTGAATATAAAAGAGAAAATAGAAATATACTGTTAACTATTTTTTCGTAATAGAAGAGTTCGCGTTTCTTAACTCCTCACTTTAATCGTACTTATATTATAGTTGTCAAGAGATTTTATATATATTTCAGGATTAATTTTATTAAAAATTGATATTAATTAATTAATTGGAGTAGTATGATCAATAGATCAATATGTGTTACAGAAGACAATAATTAATTTATGGTATTCACTCTAGGAGCATTGATATTTGAGGAAAGTAATTGGCAAAACGATGTTAATATTTTAAAGAAATAATCCCTGTATAATCATAAAGAAAATTGTATCCACGATTTTAAATTTTAGAAAAACATTTTCCTGAATAAAATATAATCTATGGATTCCTGCAGTTTTTTTATTTCAGTTATGACGTTCATCAAAATTCAAAATAACTATTTAAGGAAATGTAAATAAATTAATTTTTCTTTCTCTATTCTGTATAGAAAGAAATTTTAATAAGCAAAATCATGCTATTTATTGAGTAAAAATTTTGGAAAAAGATATTCCTGAAAAAAATATAATCTTTAAATTTCTACAGTTTTGATTCATTTTAATTAAAATGTTCATTAAAATTCAAAATGATCATTTGAGGAAATGTAATTAAAATATTTTATGTGAAAAGAACATTTTAATTACATGTTTCTCTGTCTCTGAAACTCTTTTCTATTTGGAAAGAAATTTTAATAAGCAAAACCATATTATTATTTGATGCTTAAATGTAAAAACATTTTTACGAGTAGGAATTAAGTTCTTAAAACATAAAGTTCCGTTAAAATATTTTAAAAATTCAAATCAAAGCAACTTATTTCCTTAAACCTTAAATTTATCACATTATATATTTTTGGACAGAAATTAATAAATTTTATAAATGAAATTAAATAATTTATTTAATTATGAATAAAATATCAAATTCTTATAAGTATATTTTTGTAACTTTAACTGTCTGATATTAACTTTTGTCTGATTATATTTTGGTTGTTCCAAAATTGTGTAAAAAACATGATAATTTTTTTAAATTATTTAGCACCACCTAATCAACAGATATGTCTTTAGTAAAATATACATATTTATTTTATTTTCTAATTAATCTATTTCTAAATTAATTATGTGTTTTTTTATGTAACTTATATCAAAGGTAGAACAGTGGTAGATAGATTCTGAGTTCGATCTCAGTTTCTTTGAAACTATGGAAAATAGTTTTCTTCTACTTTTTCTGAATACTTAAAAGTTTTCCAAATTTCCAACCTTAAAAAAAATGAAATCGTACCCTTATCTATGAGACGTATTCCCGGGGGGCAACTGACATTTTGAGTATTAAAATGTTATACAAAAACAGTAGAAAAGTAGGTTGTCCACTATTCCGTGGGAAAGAGTTATTCTATATAATATTTATATTTCCTTTTGACAAATACGATTCAACAAACTAATTGACTAATTTATTTATCGAATTCAAATGCATCAAAAAATTAAGACAAGATTATAAATTGAAATGTAGTAACATTAAAATAAGATTTCCGTTTTTTTTTCTTTGTAAAAAATATATAAATAAAATAAAGGTATTTTCAAAATTGAAGGGTTTGCTGCAAAAAGGAGGTAGCTCCTATTTTTCCAATTTTTGGGAAACCAAAAAAAAAAACGTTTAAAAAATTCAAATTTTAAGTTATGTAAAAATATTGTTGTTGCTTACTTTCAATTATGAAGTGTACATATTAGAACAGTATTTTCATTCAAAAAATATCATCCAAATGTTTGTGGTACGTGGATGATCCTTGGAGCTACCTCTTTTTTGCCCAAAAGAATGGAATATGAGGAATGGAGGAATATGTTATGTCTTGGAAAAAGGTGTAAAAATAAATAGAATGTACTATTATTATGTATTTTTTATTCAAAGAAAACTGAAAATAAAGTACAGCAAAATTATTGGTCTTACAAACAGAAAATAACGTCATTTCAATCGTCACATTCTCCTTCTGTAATATCTGGGTCATCAGGCGCGTTGTCTGGCTGTAGTCTTTACTTTCTATATTTACTTTCTTTATTCGAATAAATACTTTCTTATAACGTTATCTTTTCGGCTATAGTGAGATTCTCTTGTAGGAAAGCTTGCTATATGGTTGTACACCTTCTTTACTCTTTCATCATCAGCCTGGTTTGGTCTATTTTTGTGTTTTCCTCGGCCATCTGGCTTTGGTGTTATAGCTTTATTTTTGAAAATGTGACTAGCAATGCAAATGCTTTCTTACACACACGTTCTTTTTTATCCCCAATGCGAACGGAATATACTCCTGAAAAAGCCCTAGGCTGACATTGTCCAGTTTTCACTTTTCTTCGATTAACAGCTTTAATAGCAATGCGTCCTCCTAAATAAATATCTTGTTTATTAAAAGAATCAAGGCTTAATTTTTCCTGCTTGGTAAGCTTATCGAAACATTTGTACTTACACATGCAATCGCGGCCAACAGCTCGGCGTGATTTATCTTTCCCACTTACAATTTTGTATGGTTTACCTTCAGTCATTAGTCGTGTTCTTACATTTCCCTTCCATTCAATCTGACGTCTAACTTTCCGCAACTTTTGGGTAAATGAGATCGCTTTTTTGTTTCTTGTTGGATTCAACCTCTTCACTGGATGTGAAATCTTCTTCAGAAGGCTCATATAAATCACTTGACCCACTACTGAATAGTCTTACCTCTTCCGAGACACTCATTATCCTCTAAACAAAATAATCTTTTTTCAATAAACTTATTAAAATAAACTTGTTATGTTTATTAGAATTAAAGACACGAACGACGAAATAAATGCTCTTTAACTATGAACACAATTGAATAACAGTATTAAATAATTAACCTTCCTGTAAACAAAACACGCCAGTCGTCTGGGGTAAAAAAGACGTAGGTCCAGGAACTACCGCTCTCTTGCTACAAACTAACAAGACAAGCAGCTCCATCTCTTGAGTAACTCTGGAAATAACGATTGGAGCTGCATCCTTTTGGAGCCAAATAAAAGAATTTTTTTTTTTTTTTGGCACAAGAAAATGCTTATAACTCCCAACAGCTATGGGATGGAGCTACCTCCTTTTTGAAGCAAACCCTTCAATTGTCATTTTGCTCAAATTATTTTTAATTAAACCATTAATTTCAAGATATTCATAAGAATAATTTTCAACGTTTTGAAAATTTCAAATGATAATTATCTTCGGAAAAGCTAATAATCACCAATAATAATAATTTTACAAATAATAAAATTTGGCAAAAAATAATTTTTATATAATGTAATTATAGCGGAATTTTAAATTTTTTTTCTGTATGGCATAAATTGATACCTCATTTCAATGATTAGCTGATAGGTTTACAAGAATATCGCAGAATAAATTAATGTTATAGAATCAAATATTTTTATAGAATTCTAGATTGAAATTAAAATAACTTTTCTGTTGTTGTCGTGTGCCAGCCAGGCTGGCAATATGGGGTGCGCTGCTCCACTTTTCCAACTAAACCATATTTTGGTGTGGAGTCTGACTTCCTCAGTACACACATGCCATAGGGACCCGTTTATAGGGTAGGCAACCATTCACAACGCATTCGTACAAGGAAAGGACAAAGACAGGATAGATAGAGAGAGAAAGTACATCCATGCCCGAACCGGGATTCAAACCCAGGACCTCCTTATCCGCAGTCAAACACGCTGACCACTAGACAAGTTGGGTGGCAATAGCTTTGCCAAATCAAACATTTAAATTTACTATGCAATTGAATTTTTTTATCTTTATTGTATACATGGACATAGAATAAATAATAGCTGTTAAAATTTTTTTCAACCAGTAAAAAAATATTTCTAAAAAATAATATATGTTTATTACAAACCGTTAATAAAATTATATGGGATTTGTATTAAATGTAAAATTATTAAGGTCTCTATAAATGAAATGTGGTTTGTAATGCTTATAAAGTCTGTGAAAGTTATGGGTAAAACCAAGATGACGACTAAAATGATCCAAAACTTTGATATTAATATCAGTAAGAGTTTCCTAACATAAACTATTTACTATTTATTGCCGAACTGGCATATTATCGATTCATTCCCCACCTGTATTTTGAGAGTGTATAGTAGTTAAAAATCCATTTTGATATGTGGTTGCCGTTCTTAGCTTTTAAGCACAAAGCACTGAGTGGAGAGCTATATAAATCATTGCAGAATTCTTAAAAACATCTGCTTTATATGAACAAGGAAATAAATTGAAGAAATAATATAAATGATCAAATGAATAAAAATGCTGCATTTTAAGTTTTTTTATTCTGTAAGGTATAAACTGATTTCAAAGAGGATGAAAAACTACACATTTAATAATGTAAAACAAATCGAAATAAATGTTGCATCTCTTTTTCTGGGAATTTGTAGTCTTCGAAAACAATTATGCAAAAATATGGTACTTTCCTAAAGTAATTTTGCACTTGCTAGGTATTTTTATAAAGTAATAAGTAGTAAGTATATATATATATATATATATATATATATATATATATATATATATATATATATATATATATATATATATATATATATACATATATATATCATCTGACACACTTTTTATATTGAAAATAAACAAGTCATTAGTTTTTGTCTCAATAGTCTTTTCTTCCCCATCCAAATGAAAATCAAAATTAAGGGCATGGAACCTCTAGTGGTGCCCTCTATCAAAGGAGTCTTAGAGCAAAGTCGTACTTTCACCTTCATGGTGCTCTGATTAATTGAAAGACGTATCCTCTTACCCGTTGGCTATCGAACTTGGCTTGTCCATGTGTGATAAATAAGAACAACAACTCCATGAGCTGCAGTGGCTCAGTAGCTTCTCGTAAGCTCAGCAAAGTGAAGCATCATTTGTCGCGGGCAGTGGTTGGGAGGGTGACCACGGTGTTCTCTCCTTCACTGGGTTGCTGGAGCTCCGTGGGTTGGGGACGTGTCCACTCAATCTGTGACTTCCAAAGTCCTTCCGCTGGTGTGGATGTGGAGAGGAGCGTGCCAGCTCAGGTGTGGTCTCGTCACCTGACCGTGGTTCAAAATTACGAGGCACCTTAAAAAGAGCAAAGTCGTACTTTCACCTTCGTGGTGCTCTGATCCAAACGAAAGACGCTCCCTATTGACTTAATTCACACTGCCAAAGGCAAAAGTGAGCTTGGCTTGTCCAAGTGACATAGGAAAACAACAACAACAATATTTGAATATGTGCAATATAAAACTTTTATATTCGACTTACCTTTTTGAAATTTCTTAATAACTTAATAAAACATCTGTGTTTTCCTTAAATTTTCAAAATTATATAAGTTACATATACAATAAGATAGCAATTTTCTGCTCCTTCATGAATAATTAGGAAAATGATAATTATTCATGAAATGATTTTCTAAGTAAAATTTTTAAATAATATTTTTCAATTTCTTTTAGATGCGAAGATTATATTTTATTTATAGAGTTTTCTTGATACCTTAAGTCAAAATTTAAGATATTTGAATTGTATATAAATATAAATGAGAAAAATTTAAAATAAAACATTTTTTAAGAATTAATAAAACTGTAAAACATGCAAATATTTTTTATTATTTTAAATCAACAAAAACTGGGTATGTGCATATATTATAGATTGATAAAATATAAATAAAAACTATTTAATGATGTAGAAAGTCATTTTTCACATTCTATTAAAGAAGAATACAGTATTTTAAGAAAAAAATATTAAGCAGATTGAAATTATAATAATACTGCCGTAATAATACTAATCTCTCTGTAAATTTAAATAAAATACAGAACTTGAAATGAATGACTTTTTCACTGATTTCATGTTGCATTTTTCTCTGTGTGCATTTCTTGAACACGAAGAAACTTATTTCTGTACTGTTTTTTCTTCCGAAAATAAATGAACAAGTGAGGATTCCATCTTATTTCTTGTGCCATGCAAAAAAAAAAAAAAAAAAAAAAATAGAATATCGTATTTCCTTTCTTTTTATCTCTACCGTAGATATAAATCAGACAATATTTTATGTCTTCCTTCACAATTACAGGTATCTGCATTAAAAATTATAGAATTTTATTCCAAAGTATATAAATAATTCTTTCAATAGTTAATTTTTCGTGGTGTGTTATTTTCTCAAACAACTATAAAATTTATAATATAAACTAATTTATAAAAAGTAAATAATGTAAAAAGCGAAAATATGAACTTATTGCTTTAGGAAATAAAAATTTTATTTTTTAAAGTAGTTTATATGTGATAAAAAATATATTAAAGAAATATTTTAATGACGTTTCGATCATATCAAATGCTACTCTTTAGTTCGGATTTAAAATTTACGCTGCTTTTATAGAATGTGAAGATTAATTGTAGAATTTCAACAAATGAAATGTGTGTAGCATAAAAAAAAATAATGTGTTTGAAATATAAGTACAATGAAGGAATTTAAACTGCGAAAATTTGTCATGATTTGCTTTCATTGTAAAAAAAACGAAATTGATATAATTTTCAGGAAATACATAAATTCACATTGGATTATTTTAGCACAATTACTGTATTATTTCAAAAATAAAGATTAATTTTTAAATTTATAGTAAAAGCAGTTTATAATGACGATCTAAAAAAAATAAAAACTACAGAATTGTATTTTGAAATTTAAAACGTTTGCAATTATTATTTATAAAATGTATCTTTACTTATAATATATTCTCTTATGGAAAACTAAAACTTGTGCAAATTAAATAAAAGAAAAGTTATTTTACTCAGGTAGATCATCATGCTATGTTGCCATCTTTATTAATATAGTTAGTAAAGATGTACATTATACACAATAACTTACAAAACATGCAATGGGGATGATTCAGCATATATATATATATATATATATATATATATATATATATATATATATATATATATATATATATATATATATATATGTATATATATATATATATATATATATATATATATATATATATATATATATATATATATATATATATATATATATATATATATATATATATATATATATATATATATATATATATATATATATATATATATATATATATATATGTATATATATATATGATATATATATATATATATATATATATATATATATATATATATATATATATATATATATATGATATATATATATATATATATATATATATATATATATATATATATATATATATATATATATATATATATATATATATATATATATATATATATATATATATATGTATATATATATGTATATATATATGTATGTATATATATATATATATATATATATATATATATATATATATATATATATATATATATATATATATATATATATATATATATATATATATATATATATATATATATATATATATATATATATATATATATATATATATATATATATATATATATATATATATATATATATATATATCATAATATATATATACATAATATGCATGGGTTTACTCCAGCATACTTCTTTGTATTCTGCACAGAGATACGATCAAGTAGTTAGGTGGAAACAACGGAATGGATGTCATCGTAAGTTACAAGTTGTGATTAAGTAGAAAACCCCCAATACATGACCTGCATGCCCAAGAGGTATCATTTCACTCAGAGGATATTATGATCATGACCTTCTAAATGTGCCCTAGCCCCTTTAAGTGAATACGAAGAATCTTCGGTTAAGACGGTGTTTGAACTCACTATCTTCCAATGACAGTGCTCCAGTGGCTCAGTAGCTTCACGCCGCTTCCCGTTAAGATAAACAAAGTGAATCACCATTTGCCGTGGGCAGTGATTGAGAGCGTGACCACGTGTCCCATTCATTGGTTAGCAGGATTTACATGAGCAGGAGACGTGTCCACGTTAATGTGTGACGTCCTGAGTCCTTCCGCTAACTTGGCGTGAATGTGAAGAGGAGTGTGCCAGCTCAGGAGTGATCTCTTCACTTGACGGTGGCTCAAAATGACGAGGCACTTGATGATGGGTGAGTATTCCAAACCCGTTAACCTACCGGTGCAATCCGGGGCTCCCTTGCAGAGCTATGTATGTATCTTCCAATGATGAAAATTATCTCCTAGACAAACAGGTCACTTCAAGTTTCCTGCAATAAATTTCTACATGATAACTCTTACATTCAAATTATTATTTTAACAACAAAACTGTTTCACTATGTGTCTTCTACTCAAAAAACTTTACTGATAAGATAATTTTACGTAAATACCTGAGGAATATTTTATAACTAATTTTCAACTTCAATGTCAAGTCACTTAGTAGAAATACTATTTTTTTTCGTTTCCTGTTAATTATCATTTCATAATCAATACCGTTATAATATTTTAGCTCATTTTAACTATTTAATTGCTCTTCATATTTGTCAGTAAATCGCTTTATTAAAAACATTTTCTGTTTTAGTTTAAATACTCACAATTCGAAAATAAAGCAATATTTGCTCTCTAACATCATGCTGAACTATAACTTCATGTCAAATTAAAAACTATTTTATATTATATAAAATAAAAAAGAGAAAATAAAATTTAAAGCAATGATTCCCCTAAAATCTTTTGCTGTTTTTCAAATATCTGTAATCGGAATTTTTGGAATATTAAATTTAAAGAACTAGACATTTTGTAACTTCGGAGGAAAATATTTTTTTATCTCTTAATAAGTTTCCACCTCTTGTTAAGGAGCACTCTTTTTTAATATTCTCAGTGATAAAAGAAAAGTTTCAATTTGATTTGAAAGCAAGTTTTCATCTAGAAACATAATCAGAAAAGTTGGACTTCTTCTTTCGACAGCTTAATAAAGTGAATCTGAACTGCTATTTAAATATAACGAGACCACAAAAGATTTAAAAATTAACCATATCGAGTAAATTTATATTGCTCTTCAAAAGTTAATAAAAATTCTTTACAATTTCTGATTCATTGAAGAAAACTTTCAGAAATACTAAACTTTTTAAGATTCAACAAAACTATTCCAAGATTTTCAATATTAAGTTAGAAAATTTTGATGAAACGTTTCTAAGATTAAAATTTCAATAAATTATTTGTTTCCCATTTTCCTTCATTTTTGGTGATTTCTTAGTAAGAAGAGGAAGAAAATTAATTTTTAAACTATTAAATAATATTTAAATTATCCTAATTTGTGCTTAAATTTAATAGCATAATTTTCAAGCATATATTTTTTGTAAAGTACATCTATTTTACAACACAAGTAATTTCGAATTGGTTAAATCACATATTTTTGACATAAGCACTAAAAAATATATATAGCTTAAGTTAGAAAATCTTATAATAATGTTTTTATTTTCATCGTTTCATCTACTTTTAATTAGTACTAAAACTTTCGAAAATAATATAAAAAAAGAATCCCAAGTAACTTTAGTTTCAAAGCTGTAAAATGCTATTTAAAAGAAACTAATTATTATAGTCATTTATGATTTTTTATTTAAAATTCAACAGTATATAAATTTTTAATTGAAATTATTTCATCGATATAATTGATACAGTATTAAACTCAATTTCAAGCATGACACCTTTCAAAGAGGCATTACTATTTAATCAATTTTAAATAGGAATACTGTTCTTAATTGACTTCATTTACATTTGTCAATGTTTATATTTTATTCAAAGCTAAGCAGGCAATAAAATTGACAGCCAGAAAGAGTGTAATATGTAAGACACTGTTGGCGACCCAAACTGTGCAACATTAAGAAAGACAAGAGATATCACAACAAAATCTATTTTGCAGATAACATGTTGACCAAGTATCAAATGATTAAAATTATAGACTTCAGTGAAGTGTGGTTCCTATCAAAATCAGTAGCCAGAGTAGCCGCCATTGTTGGAGATCACCGCTGCCACACGCCTCAGCATGGATTTAAAGATACTTTGGATGTGTTCTTGGGATACAGCAGACGAAGCAGCATCCACAAGCTGCCAAGGTTGATCTGCTGTGGCAGCCGGAGTAGTTATCTGCATTACTCATTGAGCAACCATGGACCACATGTTTTCTCTCGGCGAAATACCCGAAGAGCTAGCCGGCCAGGGAAGCAATTCAATCTGGCGATTGACGATAAACCCTTGAACAATGCGTCTTAAATGTATTCGCTCATTATCCTGTTGAAATATGACTACAAGCAAGACCGGAATTTAAGGAAAGACAACTGCCTCCAACTCTTCTGGCTGTTTACGTTCCCGGAAGAGCGAGAGTGATATCCAATACCACCCCATACTATAATACCAGTGCAAGTCCAGTGTGGCTGTGCTTAACGCAACTGTTCGGCATCCTCTCTCTATGGAGTCTCCAGATTCGAATGAGACCATCATGCAGTTACAAACAGAAGCCTGACTCGTCAGTAAAGACAATTTCATTCCATTCTAAATTCCACGTCCTTCTTCCATCGCACCATTGGCGGCGGAGACGTCTGTGGTTCTACGTATAGTGTATATGAAGCAATGGACGTCATGCGGACAAACCACTCTGCTGTAAATTGTGTCGAATGGTACGCACAGACACTGGAGGATACGTTACAGACTGAATGTGCTGTGATATGGTTCATGATGTTCTTCACGGATCCGTCACTGACGTGCGCATAATTTTCCTATCATCACGTAAAGTGGTGGACTAAAGTGGGTGCGATAGAACACGTCGGTCCATCGTACCTTCTTGTATCCAACGATCACATATCCTCACGTTATTACATAACGTAGATTGGTTTCGTACAACACGACTACCGATTTCCCTGAAAAGTAATCAACAATCTCGGCAGACCCCTATCTTTCCTTTGTTGAACTCTGATATTTGATCAAATAATGACAGCTGTTTTCCTATGAGGTATAATTGATCTTTTTTTAAAAAAAAATCCAAAGAAAATCGCAATTGCCGATCTTGAAATCGCGGAAATCTTCAAGCCTTAAATAGCTCTTTGAAGTGCCGCCACAGGTGCGTGTGATGTGCGTCTGCTCTGAAATTCTAATCGTTTGCATATTTCACCTCCGCTAATGTATACTATAAATTTCATATTATTTGCCTGATTCTTTCAGGGTGTTGCACTTAAGGTGGCCAGCAGTATAAGTGATCAGTACAATTTTATAAAATGAATAAAAATATCTGTGATATCATGTTGATTATAATTTTTATTATATAAAATACTTATTTCACTATTATATCATTATACTCTACAAGTATTTTAGATATATATTTGAAAAAAATTTTTAATGCGCGAAAAGGAAAAATATCCTAACTTATTATTTAATTCACGGTTGATGCTTATTAAAGAGCTTAATACAGTTTTTAACATTGCTTTAATTATTTAACTCAATAATCTACAAACTCGATTCCAAGTATTGTGATGTTTCAAACAAAAGCGGTATTGGTTAATGTGATAATGTGTAATAACAAATGTGATGCAATGCTAGTGATTTGTGCTGCATAATGCTAATGATATCATTGCATCTCATTGACGCAAATGTGTGACATAAATTTCACATTATTTGTATACTTCTTTCTGTATGTAGCATTTTGAATCTGGAATGTATATTTACTTATTAATGAAATAATGTTTCATTCGAGTGCACACAAGTTTTTGATCTGAAATTCTTAGTAAATGTATTAAATGGTTATTTACCATTTGCTTTCATTAAAAAATAATAAACAAAGCTTTTTCTCTTCAATATTTTGCTCTCATTTCATTTTACACATTTGTGCTCTTTCTTACTTTTCTCATTTCTCATCATAATTCTTTCTTAGTTTTAGAGTCGATCTAAAATATTGTTGTTGTTGTCGTGTGCCAGCTAGACTAGCATTTTGGGGTGCGCTACTCTACACTTTTCCAACTGAACCATATTTAGGTGTGGAGTCCAACTTCCTCAGTACACACATGCTATAGGTACCCGTTTACAGGGTAGGCAACCATTCACAGCCCATTTATACAAGGAAAAGACAAAGCCAGGATAGATAGAAAGAGAAAAAACATCTATGGCCGAACCGGGGTACGAACCCAGGACTTCCTTATCCGCAGTCAGGCACGCTGTCCACTAACCATGATGGGCGATATCTAAATTATTAAAATGTTTAATTGAAAGTCAAATTTACATAAATTAAAAATAAAAACAAGGATAGGAATTAAATTTTATAACTTGGTCAACTTTTAACTATATTATGTCAATATATTAGGTTGTTCGGAAAGTAATTTCGTTTTTTGTGGAAATGAAAGACAGTTTTCGTATAATAAACAAATACTTTATTAAATTATATATTGGCCGTTCTGGTCCAACACCTTTTTCCATCTTTCTGGTTGTAGCATAATTCCACGCTCATAAAATTTTTGGTCTTTGTTGGCAAAAAACTAATCGAGGTGGTTTTTGACCTCCTCATTTGAGGTGAAGATTTTACCGTATAAAAATTTTGGAGTGACAGGAACAACTAATAATCCAACGGTGCCATGTCTGGAGAATATGGTGGGTGTGGTATTGTATCCCATTCAAGCTGTAAAAGATTTTGGCTAGTCACCAAACTTGTGTGAGGTCTCGCGTTGTTTTGCTGAAACATTACATCTTTTCTGTTGACTGGTTCTGACCTTTTCTGATGAAGTGCATCATTCAGTTTGTCTAGTTGATGACAGTAGACATCCGAATTAATCGCTGTATAATCCGGTAAAAGCTAAAAAAAAAACGATTCCTGTAAAATCCCACCAAACAGACAGCATCACCTTTTCTTGATGAATATCGGCTTTTAGAAATAGCTTCAGCCGGTTCATTTTTTTTTTGCTCCATGACCTCTTGCGTTTGACGTTGTTGTATACAATTCATTTTCCGTCCCCAGTGATGATGCGCTTCAAAAACGGATCATTTTCGTGACGTCTGAGAAGCGAATCGCAGACGTCAATGCGACGACACAGATTTCTCTCTGTTAGAACATGGGGAACCCATACATCGAGCTTCGAGGATAATCCCAGGCCTTCCAAGTGGTCATAAACTGTTGTTATTCGTCGGTTCGCATCAACTAATGCCTTTATCGCATCTTGATCAGCTTCAACCAGCCTTCCTGAACGTGGTGCATCTTCGACATCAAAATTGCCGGTTTGAAATTTAGTGAACCAGTTCTGGCACTGGCGTATTGTCAACACACCTTCTCCATACACATCAGTCAATTTCTTTCTGGCTTGAACAGCATTTTTACTCTTTCTGTAGTAAAACAGTAAGATATTTCGAAAATGCTGCTTCTCACTCTCCCTATTTAAAAGAACACCAACCAAAAACTACTGCGTAGAATTAATTGGCATTTTTCACACACAAGCCTTGCTATATGAACTCTCAAAGCATATAATAATTATACGACTTAAGTGTGAAATTGGGTGCAAAAAAAAATACATTTAAATACTCGGTCGGGAAACCCAATAGCTCCGAACAACCCAATAGTTTGTTAGATTTCGCCTAAATTTTATTAAATATCAATTGGCAATAGATTAAATTTATTGAATTCTTGAGCAACTAATCATTAATATATTTCAAATAAATCAAAATTCTCATCTTGATTTTAATATTCGCTCTTGCTTTAATATTCATATATTGTATCCTAATCAGGATCACGCTTCACTTTGATATACTTGTATCATCTACACACAATCGATTGCTCTAGAGCGAAATTTTATGTAAATCAGAAAGTTTGTAAATATTCATCAATGCAATCTTTGGCATCTTTGAATACATAATAGATGAATATGCGATTCTTCAGATCTTTGTCTGTGATTGAAAATGCGTCCAAATCATTAGTTCTCTGGAAAATTCATCATGAAAACTTTTTTTTAGAGAATGCAATAATTAATGACTTTTAGACTATTTTACTTTAGGCATATGAGGAAGCTTGAAATGGGAATTAAATATAATAAGATACTCTACCTATAGTAAGCAGTAAACTTTATAAAAAATATATTTGTTATATTTTTTGATAAAATTATGAATTCTATTGATCTTTATATGAAATTATTACTATTAATATATTTAATTTTAAATATTCATTGTTTGTCTTGTGAATTTCCAGAATTTTTTAAATTATTTCCCGTTTTGATAGACATTGTTTTCAAGATTTAATTTTAAGACAAAGTAAAAAAAACAAAGATGCCAATGTTCTAAGAGATATCTGATTAAAAATTCTTTCTTTTGAAAGTTGGTTTATTGAGAAATTGAAATGAATGGTAATATTAAACGGTAATAATAATGTATTTAAATGATTTGAAATATAAAGTGTTTTTTTTTATTATGAAAAAAGGAATTTTTTTAAATAATAATAAAACTAAAGAAATTAGGCGTACAAGAAATTAAATTTCAAATGGAAATTTGTAAAAATAAAGGAGAATAAGAATTATGTACAAATAAATAATAAATCTTGAGTACCATGAATTCATGCATAAATAACATATCATGACCAAAAGAGTATTTTGTAATAAATACTATTATAATTATATTGTTATTTTTAATCATGCAAATTTATTTTTTGTTTACAATTAATTTATGCATTTTATAAAATTTATTAGTAAGATTTTTGATAAAATTATAAATGAACGGTATACTATTTTCATATAAATCATTTTATTTATGAGAATTTACCTAATATTAATTCATTAATGTAATAGTTCAGCATTTAAAGACCTATCACATTGTTTCCTACTTAAAAAATATTTTATTGCGGAAAATTTTTAATTGAATTGTAATAAAACAATACGCATTTTTAATATAAAATTGCTTTAAAGATTTTCTTAAAATATTAAAAATATATGAGATTAGGGCTTTTCATCTTACATTTGAAGTATTAAACATTTAATATAGATACAATTCTTAAAAGTAAATTGAGTTTAATAAAAATGGTTCACTGTAACGAAACGTTGCACCTAACATTTTTAAAAAAAATCATTTTTGATAGCTCCAAAATATTGTTTTGAAAATCCGATCACACCTGCTGACAATTTGTAAGTTTTTTTTCACTGCATTATTTTTAAATGATATATTTTTTTTATAAAAAAGATGTATGTGGAAAAGAAAAAAAAATTAAAAATATTTGTAACATGTAATATCAATTTTTGAAAAAAGTATAATAGATAAACAGATTAATAATAAGCTTAATTAATGAATTGAATTAATATTACTTACATCAGGTATTATTTTACAAAATAACTATTTCTGTCATAGCAATATTTATATTATACTTGAGTATTACAGTATAAATTGCATTGAAATTATATTTAAGCAGGAAATATTCTGGAATAATGAACGCAAGGTTAAAATTTCCATGAAAAACAGGAAATTACTAAAATAAATATGAAAAACATATTACAACCAAATTTATTTACTCTTATAATCTGTATATTGAAATATAGTCAATTAAAATAGAGTATTTTATGAGTACAATGTGAGAGCATTATGAGTACAAAATAATTTTCACGCAAATGAGATTATGTCTATAAAACAACACCAAATGTTTTCTTCACTCACTCTTCATAATAAATAAAACTTAAATTGAGATTTATCCTGTTTGTTAAATAATCAGTTATGTATTATATATTATATACATATATATTTAAAATGAGTAATAAGCAATTTAATAATTATTAAAATCATTTGATTTCGGAATAAACAATCAATTTGCATCCATTGTAAGTTAATATTTTGAATCTTTATGTGATGTCTATTATATTTATATGCAGCAAAACTGCAATTTATAAATTATATAAATATTATGTATTTTATTGTTTCTTTACTCATCTTGTGAATTACAATAAATATATCATTTGTACATTATAAATTAAGTAAAAACCATTTGTTAAGTACTTATTTTTTTCATCAAGGACATTATTTAGAAATTTATGTCTTATGAAAACAGTTGATGAACTCTTTGTCATACACTTGTATAACAAATATATATATATATATATATATATATATATATATATATATATATATATATATATATATATATATATATATATATATATATATATATATATATATATATATATATATATATATATATATATATATATATATATATATATATATATATATATATATATATATATATATATATATATATATTTATATATATATATATATATATATATATATATATATATATATATATATATATATATATATATATATATATATATATATATATATATATATATATATATATATATATATATATATATATATATATATATATATATATATATATATATATATATATATATATATATATATATATATATATATATATATATATATATATATATATATATATATATATATATATATATATATATATATATATTGTGTAACATAAAAAATGCATTGTCAAGATTAATTAAGAAACAAAAGCCAAATAAACTGGATTATTTGAAATTTGAAAAAATTTAAAAACAAGAGTTTGGAAATTCATAATGTTAAAAATAGAAAACGTTTAACGTATATAATGATTAAAAATGTAACATGAAAAATCTCACAAAAGTTTAAGACTTTAAAACAACTTACCGTTTTAAAAATTACTAACCATTATAAACAATGAAATTTATTAAATACAAATTCAAATAAAATTATTTGAAAAATATTGCAAATCGAATAACTAATTTTGGTTGAAAGTAATGGTTCTGAAATGCTTAAAAATGCTTTGAATTTTAGATTTAAGAAATGAAAAAACGAAGATGATTATTTAGTATTAAAATAGTTAAAAAGTATGAAGAAAAATATGCAATTTTTATTGTCCTAAATAGTTGTTAGAATTTTTCAGAAAAGCCACTTATAAAAGTAAAGAAATATTAAAATGCAAAATGAATATGCACTTGAATTTACATTTAAGTCATCATTTACAGTATAAAGACGTTACAACCTTCACAATATCATATTATACATCATCGCTTAACACAAGGAATAGATAATTTTTTAATGCCATCATTTTTATAATCGTTTTAGGATAATTTATTAACAAACATGTTAAGAGCACAACGTTTTTTAAACAGATTAAATATTAGCAAAGTGAATATTTTTACGAAATAAAAAATTGGTAAAAAGATAATTCATATGTATATCAACATTCGCTTAAATCAAACCATTACTTTATGAAAGACTTTTTTTAATTTTATAATGAAAAAATGCGATCTAAGTCAACATTTAAAAGAGTTATTTCTATTTCTATGAAATATTTTTTAAATTATTTATGACAGAATTTTTTTAATATGTTTGGTGTAAAATATTCCATGCATAAATACAAAAAATTGAAAAAATAAGTTCTTGCAGTTTTAAGACTATTCAAGTGCAATAAATACTTTTAATTTTATTCTAAAGAGAATTTATGCACTTATGGACCTTAAAATGACTTTGAACTGTAGGAGATATATCTGTACAGAGTACAATTCATTTATCAAATTTTTTCCCATCATTTTTCAATATTCTGTAAGATAAATAAATTTTTTTTTTTTTTTTTTTTTTTTCTTGCTTCCTACATTATTTTCACGGAAAACAGATTGTATTCATTGCTATTTCCTTTTAATTTTTTTTTGACCAGATTAAAATTTTTATTCTGTAATTGTTACAAGATAAAGTGGATAGGTTGACAGTTTTTTTATACTTTTTTGGTTCATAACTATTTTGAAAAAAAATATCTCTAAATATAAAAGGCGAAGTAAAATTCTTAATGATGGACAAATAAAACAGTTTTCATGAGTAATAAATTGCTGGAAGATTAATTTACAATGAAAATGTTTTCTTCTCGTTCAATTTAATATATTTCAACTATGCTGAGAGAAAATAAATATTACAACTTCTTAAAACTTGAACGCATTATCCTAGAAAAATATTTTAAAAATACTAAAATGATTACTGAATGCTTTATTTTTATATGGGATTGTAATATCTTAATTACATATAACTAATTATAATCCACTTTAAATCTTAAAGATATATATTTAGATATTACTAAATTTCATTTTTTTTCCTAAAAGAGAACATTATAATACACTTATGTCCATCACACAATTAAGGATATTTCAGAATTCAGAATCACACAGAAATGTACCTCTAAAATAAAAACTTCACATGTAAAATTATCACACATCTTCAAGAAAAATATGCAAATTACAAGAAACCACTAGATGGCGCCAATAGTACATCACAATGACGAGAGTGTAAGAAAGGGGTACATAAGGAAGGGTTGCAAAGAAGTAAAATTGTTCACAAGCACTTTAAAAGCCTTTCAGGGCAATAACCGCAAAGTGATGGCACAAATTAAGAATTTGGATGATGTTTCACGTGGTAGAATTATCGGCCGTCTGTGAAATATGGATGTACCCAGATGGAAGTATCTGAGGAACTTAGAATCGCTCAGAGTGTCATCTCCAGGTTTTGAAAGCGGTTCCAAGATAATGGCAAAGTGAGTAGACGTTACTGCACAGTTCACCCCCAAGTTACAACACCGAATGAGGACCGGTATTTGGCAGTCATTGCCAAAAGAAACAGACGGAGCACAACATCAGACCTATCTCGTCAGTTTTATTCAGCTACCGGTAAGATAGTTTCAAGGCAGACCATGTTCACATTGTTCTATATGCTTGAAAGCCTGTTATATGTGTTCCACTTACCGCAATTCACTGTCGCTTGCGGTTATCCTGGAGTAGTGAGCATGCATTGTGGACATCGCAACAGTGGTCTTGTGTGATGCTTTCCAAAGAGTCCAGGTTTAGCTTTCAATCTAATTCTCGCCGGACTTTCATATAGAGATGGCCAGGTACCTGGTACCACCGAGAGAACATCATTGAACTACATCGTTACGGTGGTGCAGGATTGCTCATTGGAGGAGGAATTATTCTGGGTTCCAGAACTAAACTGAATGTTTAGAATGTAAATATGATAAGCCACATCAATTGGGATGTCATTCTGGAGCAACTTGTATATTTCTTTCAGGATGCCATGGGTACAGAATTTCTGTTTATGAATGACAACGCCCTTCCTCACCGTTCCAACGTTGTAGACGAATACCTTTAATCGGAGGCTATTACCCGTATGGACTGGCCAGCATACTCACCGGACTGTAATCCAATAGTGCATGTGAGGGACATGCTTGGCAGACGAATTGCAGCCCGTCAACCCCCTCCCACATGTCTACCGGAACTTCTGAGATCATTGCTTGATGAGTGGTGTGATATTCCTCAAGATCAGATCGATAATTCGATACTCAGCATGCCTAGGCATTGGTTGGTCTGTATTGCATTGTCTGGAAGACATTCTATGTATTATTCATCATACCAACCATGTTATATTGTTTTTTGTAAGTAGGTTCTTTTTTAAAATTCGCTCATGGGTTTAAAAATCACAACTTTTATTAATGATGTCAAATATATAGCATATTTTTTGCTCTTTAACATTTGTTTCGTAAATAGACTTTACAAATAAGTTACATTTGTTTTGCTTTTTTCTCTTTCTTCGCCTGAATTTGCATTATCCTTAATTTATAGATACGAGTGTAGTTAAATTTAAACTGGAAAGTCATGTATATGTAAGTATACATACATGACTATAGTCTAAAAATACTAAATAATTATTTTATGCCTCTATTAGAAAACAAAATAATTTTAAACTATTAAATATACAAAATTATTTTACTACGTTTTATATAATTCTTAAATATATTATTTAATAAGTATTTTCATAACAAAAGTACGCTTCCAAGTAATATTATGGTTATAGATATATAAATAAACTTATTAAGATGTATAAGTTATAAGAAACTTATATTAAGATATATAAACATATTCATGATTAACTTTACAATAATTTCTAATTTTAACCATCTTCTTAGCTTGATCTAAGAATGAGAACTTTATTTATTCAAGTGCTGTTACATCTTAATTAAATTTTGCCGCAACGTAACTCTTAAATTCCAGTTGAAACTTTTATGTTTTTAGAGATAACATATCACTAGCTGATCTCAATCAAATATATTAAAATAATTTATATAAATTTTGATTTAAAAGTAATATGCTTAAATAAATGCTTTTGAATGGTATTATTAATTTGACTGTTAGGTATGCCATTTAGGTATACTTCCTGTTAGGTATATTTCATATAAAGATAGATTTTTGATAAAATTCAGCATTATAAATTTTATACAATATATTGTACTAGAAATATAGTTCAATACGTAAATTGAAACAGCAAGACTTGGAAAGTGAAATAAGTTCATTGGATTCATTTGAGTCAAGGAAATTTAGTTATTATACAAATTATTAAAACAAATTGCGTACTTTCCTCGATTTATTTAAATTGCTGCACATCCAAATTTTACCGTGTTCTCAGTAATAATAGTAAGATTATAAACTCTTTTAAGATGAATATTCGCGGTGTAAGAAATATCAAATTACTTAAATTAAATAATGTATAGCTGATACCTTTCTATTTGGAATTCTCGACTTAATAAGACTACTAATATACGCTAGGAAGGATACATCAAGAGATGCAGAAAATAATTGAAAAGTTACTATTCCGCATTGTCATTTTAAAATGGAAGAAGTAACATGAGGCATGGTTCTTATCAAATAATTGGTCTTGGTACACATGGAAAAACTGATGACATTAACACATCATTCAGATATTCATAAGAATGAATTCTAAAATAGTGCGTGCATACCATTTCATAATAAAATTTATACTTTACTACAATGTTTGATACGTAATAACTGTTATGATGATTTATACACACTCAAATCTTACAGTAGAAGACAATATTTCTTAATTGTTACCATCATCATTCCTTAATATTATAAAATAATAATTTTTAGTAAGTGATTTTCTGAAATCAACAAAACATTTGCCATTAAAAGCTTGTCACATAATTTTACATCTTACGACTTCCTTTTTTATGATTTTTAAGAAAGCACTGAGTAGTAGCTTTTCAGATTGATAAATTGGCATCAAATTTCTTTATGTGTACAATATGATTTACTATAAGTACTATATAAGTTTACTCCACCTTCAGATCAATGCTAAAATGGACTCAATTCATCGCTAGACGGCGCTGCAATAACTTATCACGTGACAAGTACCAAGCTTAGATTGTTTACACATGTATTGCTATGCAATTGCATTAAAATTTACAGCTACCAACGTTTATTATTTTCCACATTTATTTTATCAACTCGCAAACTGATTATATAAACAAATATATAGATTTCTAACAACTCTTTAAATATATACAATGTCAAATTCATTATTAAATAGACCTTTGAATATTTATTCTTTTACTAACTGTTCAATATTTGAATATGCTGAAAAGTTTTCTCAAATGAGTGGGAATAATAGCATTTTGACAAAAATGAAGAAAGGTCATTTGTTATGGCAAGAGAAGTTTGTCAGCAAAATAGTTTTTGATGAGATAATTGAAGACAATGCAGCAGCTTATTCTGTCTCGGCGATGGTGAAAGCCGAGATGAAAAAATCAGTGACTTATAAACCTACTGTTGTAATCACAATGAATGATAAGGTAAGTTAGTCTTTAATTATTTTCTGAAGTTATTTTTAAATTTTTATTAATTTTATACTTAAATAAAATTATTTTTAATGTTGTTTATATTGCATTATCATATGATATTAGGATATAAATAATGTAAATAAGGAATATACTGTATGCAAAATATATTATGCAGTAGCATAGAAATTATAAATTTACTTTCTAAGCTGCAGCAGGAACCTTATAAAGACTTAACTTTAGTTAAATTTCATATAATCTTAGCATTTATGTAATAATAAACAGTAACTTCTACAAATAAAATCTTTTAATCCACAAATAAAAACAAAAAAACGTTTTGAAAGTCTTTTATTATGCTAATTCATTAGTATGAGTGTTTTATTGTTTTGTAAATATATAAGAAATCATTTCATTGAAGCATATTTATATGAGCAGTAATTAAATGGAAGGTTTTTAGAGAGATTATAGGCCTGAGAGTTTCATTGAATATTGAAATTTTATTTGACTCGGCAAAAACTATATTACTCTCTCTCTAAATACTTAAAAAATAACTCTTTTTGAATTTCTGATTCTGTTATGAATAAAAAGTGTTATTAAGAGCTTTAATTTTAGAAATTCTGTGTATCATGTCTCTTTCTAGTTTTCATAAATAATTACAAGAGATCCTGAAACAAAAATATGACTATCATTATTAATGAAAGATAATTAATGTTATTTTTATTATAGTAATTGTGTAAGCATTACGCAGTAATTAGACTGCATCAAATCAGTCTTCAAAATATAATTGTTCAATAAAATTTTACTTTTAAATGCATAGTTAAATAAAAATACATGTTTTGAAGAATTGCTAAATGTAATTAGTGTCTACATAATTTACTGGCACAATGTTAGTATGTTTTATAAGTTAGTCTGAGCCTTTATTTCACCTGAGTTACTTAGATAATTTTGTTAATCTTGAGATGCAAAGCTCAAATATTGAAGAAAATATTTAAGAGTGAAGTTAATATATAAAAGGTGTTGCATGATAACTGTTTAAGATGTACCAAGTAAAATGGCATCTAGCATTATAATTACATCATAATAGTATTTTTATCCTATGTTTAAGTGTGCATTTGTGTATATTTATATATTAAAATGGGTTAGGTGCATACCACAATTTAGTAGTAAGGAATCATTTCAAATTTCAAAATATTTTATCAGTCTTTGAGTATTTATAATTTAAAAGTTAAATATTGCTCTACTGCATTATTTTTTATAAAAACTAAATTTAGTGGCACGCAACCTGTCCCTTATTGCCACGCAATAAAAGACAACACCTTCAGTGCCCATATCTGTTTTCGTGACCAAACATGTCCCAGTTGATGCATTTATCAAAGTTAGTTGGTCAGCCTAATGCAAAATCCCTAGTTTTTAATCTGAAGCATGCTTTATATCCAATTTTATCAACTCACTGAAGCGATGAAAAGCTAAGTCAATTTTTTTTTATTTATTCTTACAGGTAAAAACTGCTTCTTGCACTTGTGCTGCTGGAGGGATGCCATCATGTTGCAAACATGTGTTTGCATTATTGCAAGGCTTAGAAGATTATTCTTCAAAGAAATTGTATGATGCACCAACTGAGAGGCTCCAAACATGGCATCAACCCAAAATCATAAAAACTGTTCCTGTTAAAGCATCTGCAATTTTCAGTAACAAGTGTGAAGATGTACACTTATCAAACACTGAATTTAAATGGAATTGCCTTGTAGATTTTAGTTTACCAGTGTTTGATGCTCTTAGAGAGAGTAAAGAAATTAAACAAGATTTAACGCTTCCTTTACCAGCTGTAGTTTATGCTGGTAATTCCATCATTCCTTTTACTGGTGAAACAAACTTAGATGTAAACGAAATAATATTTTACCATCAAAATTATAGTTTTACTTTAGAGGAATGTATAGATATAGAACAAAGAACAATTGGGCAAAACAATCAAGAATGGCATGAAATAAGAAAATATAGACTTACTGCAACAGATATTAAATTAATTATAAGTCGACTGAGTGATTATTCTGCAATAGCTTACCAAATTTTTAAAAATAAAAGTAGAGATATTTCCTCTATTCCAGCAGTTAGGTATGGATTGGAAAAGGAAAGCTATGTAAGAAATTACATACAACAAAAATATTCAAACTATATTTTACGAAAAACTGGAGTTATAATTAATCCAGTTTTCCCTCATTTAGCAGCATCACCTGATGGTTTACTATGTAAACCTGGAAATACAGAAGTGATGCTGATAGAAATTAAAGCAATATACAACACAGAAAATTTAACACTAAATGAACTGTGCACTGCTAGAGTTAACTTCTGTTTAGAAATTGTTAGTGGTGCACTAGTTCTTAAAAAACAACACAAATATTATGCCCAAATCCAGTGCCAATTAGCTTGTTCAAACCTACACAAATGTCTTTTTGTTGTGTATTTACAAAAGGATGGAAAAGACTATTTTCACGAAGAAATTGTTTATTTTGATCAAATTCAATGGGCAGATTGGGATGTAAAATTAAAAAAAATTTTTTCAAGTTATTATTTTCCTTATCTTTATACATTATCCCAATAAATATTTTCTTTCATGTTTTCTTATGTTATTCATCTAGTGTATTTATGACATTCATTAACTCATTTGTAAATAGTATTCGATTTTATTTTTCAACTTTATGAATTCAATATTAGTAATAATAAATATTTAGTCACCAATAAATCTTACTTCACATTTATTTCAGATGTTTTTCGTTAATGCCCAATGAATTTAATTATTTTCAATTAATGGTTTTATTGAAACATGTGAATCTCTTTACAAACTTATTAGCTTGAAATAACACAGCTAAAAATGAAAGACTTGTTTTTTGTATTTTTTACCAATACGTGATTCTAAAATGTGTTTCCTTAAAAAATACCAAATGTATATTTTTAATTTGTATAAATTATTTTTGCATTTCCTCAAAATGAAATATTAATATCCAAATAATAGTAGTTTCTTCAGTAACAAAAAGTTTCATACTAAAAATTTTCCATTAAAATCAAACCTTACAAATTTTAATATGAAATATATTAAAACTAAAAATATATTATCTTCAACTATTTTAAATATAGATATATGCACACATAATTTCATTTTATTAGTAAATAAAACAATTAGCATGTTATAAAATATGAAGAACTTATAAAGCCAAATGCAACTACTCAGCAAGAAAGCATAAATCTTAAAATAAAACTTTTATTAGAATCACAGTTTAGGAAAGTTTAAAGCTACACACACAGTTATAGAAAACCTTTATAATAAAAATAAACTTGACATTGCTAGTTTATTTTTATTAAAGGTTTTCTAAAATTAACTAAATTACATGTGATGAAAAAAATTTCAGAAATATTATGTAGTGACGTATAAGGTACATCTCCTTCAAAATACTTAAAGTATTTTATTCTGGAAATCGCCCTTTCCACATGAACCCTTGTATTTGAAACAACAGTATTGCTTTCCCGTTCTACAGCAGGAAACTGTATTTTATCTCTTAAAAACGAGGGCGTTTTCAAAAAACACAATTTATTTCTGACAGTTCTTTTTCAATTCGAAAGCCCTTATCTGCCATCACCATGTCACCTGCTTCTAATTTATTCATAATACCACTCTGAAGAAATAATTCCTTATCAGAAATACTTCCACAATATAAGTCTGATATGAAAGTAATTGCTCCAGAGGGCATTATACCAATCATGCCTTTTAAAGTATTGTTGTTTTTGTAACTGCTGAAAGTCATTTGCTGTTCTCTTGGATTGCTTGGCTTCTGTATATTGAATTCCGTGCAATCTATGATTACACGGCAATTCTTATTTTCTCTGGAAACATGGGATGGCATGGCCTCTGCTATTTGGTCTTTACTAGGCCAAATATTTAATATCCTGAATTTTTTATTTAAAATACCGACTGTGTGGACAAAGTATCTTGAAACAGTTGAATCCGAAATATGAAACAATAAAGACAAGAATTCATTCGATATTCCTGTACGCAACTTTATTAGGAACAAGAAAAATTGATCTATGGCCCGTAATGTTTTCCCTTTCATCAAATCTCCTTCAACATTAAGAAATTTAAACAGAGCAAAAAACATTTGCTTTGTGAAACCAGTAACTGCTACCATCTGTTCATCAGAATTTATGTTCTCTGGTTTAAATTCTTTTGATGATAAGATATTTTTAAGTTCACAAGCTTCTTTTTGTGCCAAGGAAAGTTCATCAATGATATCACTGAAGCTACTAGTTTGTGTTGAGACATTTTTATTTCCCAAAGAGGTCCTAAAAATAATAGAAATTATATTATTAACATATATTTAAATAGTTTTAAAGTCAATGAATCATGGAACAAAATATATGTCAATTTTCACCAATATCTGTTTTGATGATTGAAACTTAGTCCTTAGTTTTTTCTCATTAATTTTTGTTAGATATCTAAGCCATATAAATGAATGAGACAAAAAGTAACATTTTTTATATAATTTGTTGATTTTAAAAATTAATGTGACAAAGGATAACTTCTGAAAAAGAGTTATTTATCTCAATTAAAACAAAAAATTTCAATATAAGTGTTATATGTATAATTAAAAAATCAAAAATTAATCACAAAAGTTTTTCCTTTATTTCAATTTTAGAATAAAAAAAATGCTCAGTTAAATAATTCATTTCATTTTAGTAATAATGAAAAATTTGATTTGTTCATTTCTTCATATTTTGCACTTGACTAATTTAACCAACATTTAAAGTTCAATCTGAACTATTATTCATATTTGTGCCTGAAAAAGAAGCTAAACAAAATTTTTTATTCATTTAGATGCAAGCACAAGATAAAGTTTCTGATGTTCAGCGTTATTTAAGGTCAAATTATTATTTAGAATCAAGACATATATTAGAAAATAATTAAATTGAAAATTAATAGTTTAGAAGATAATACAGCAGGAATTTGTCTGGTGTCAAGCTTACAGAAATAAATTAACTTTATTGTATTCAAATAGAAGACAAATTAATAGTTGTATAATTATGTAAGGAATTTAACACAATGTTTCATTCTCGATCAGTAATTATGAAATACAGAAAACATATTTTAAAACTGATTTCAAAATAATGCAAATCCACACTTAATATGTGATACAAATAAACCGTTAAGTTAAAGACTAGAAAATTAACAATTCAATTTCCTTCCTCACTGAGGAGAAAAAAATTGTAATTTTAGCATATAAAAAAACTTTATTACTTATTCATTTAAAGCTAAAATAACCATCAAAGAGAGAACCTTAAGTAGTATCTTTTATGTTGTTATTATTTCCTTAATTTTTTCCTTGTGAGGATTCATTTATCTTTTACATGATTTATATTTTGAATAACAATTTATAAGTAGAATATGTGCATTCATTATATGCATTGTGTGATTATTTTATTATTATATTACAGTAAGCAATTTTAGTAATTAAAATTAATTTCAGTAATTTGTAAGGCATTTATCAATTTTTAATATAAATTTTAATTTTGACAATGATAATTTTTTTCATTCACATTTAAGGTAATATACATAAAATATGTTAAACCCATTAATCATACTTAAATTTCTTAAAAATATTTGATAATGAAGTCAAATTACATTAGATTCATATCAAGTTTCAAAATATAATATTTGTTTAATTTAATATAGCCAATTTTTATAAAACTTAATTCCATAGAGAGAATAAACTGGCAAAACAAAATTACTTACTCTGTTGTACAGGTATCCTCGTTTTCATCATTCCCTTGTTCTGGAAGCTGGCGCCGAAGCACACGCCGTTCACTTTTTGGCTTCGAGAAAACAAATTTGCTTGGAACAGTATCTTGTTTCAATAAACGCCGATTCGTGAAGTTTTCATACTTAAAATCTGTCTCTTCAAAATGATCAGAGCACAAAACTGACCATGGGGAAGGGGAAAATTCTTCTCGTCGTAACTTAATGAGCCATTCTTTTAGTAGTTTTTGATTCTTTAAGGGAAATCTAAAAAATGATTTTTCTCGGCAATCAGCCTTATACTTGGCATTTTTGCACCCATACGCTGCACAATATCTAGATTTACATAAATTTTTATCGTCCATATTTAAACTCACGTTCAAAATCTAATCGAAATCTAGCGTGTAATTAGGTTTGGGAAAAAGTAAACAAATCGTGAAGCGTACTTGTCATGTGACTTTGACGTCACAGGAAGTGAGTCAATTGAGGGAGTAAATCCTCTGGTGCTGCCATCTATCGGAGGATTTGAAGAGCAAAAATCGTACTTTCACCTTCGTGGTGCTCTGATTAAACGAAAAACGCCTCTAATTGACTTAAATTCACATAGCCGAGGTATAGCGAGCTTGGCTTGCCCAAGTGTCATTAGTAACAACAACAACTATGTAAGTAATTTCTTTTGTTGTTGCAGTAGCATATCTCCGGTGTTCAGGCATCAACGTTAAATCAGGTCTATGAAGTTCGCCACTTAAAGAAAATCTAACACTAAAATTGAGCTTGGGAAAGATTAATTCTGAAAAACCCCAGACAAACTAGAATAAGGTCAGCACACTTGATAGAGGCTGGGAATTCTTTTTTTTTCCATAAGAATATAGGGCATAGATCTAAAGTGTCCACTGATAAGCCTGGTGATGGACGGCTACAAAACTTAATTCATCATATTCTCCTAGTACTCCTAGGGCACTTTCCCTGATAATATTGGTGAACAGGTGTGATGGTCAAAGAATGGTCCCTCATAATTTCTTTTAATTCATAGAGCAGTGCTGATAGCAGATTTATGTTATTCACTTTTTGTGAAATGAGTTTTCTTCACACTTGTTGTATTGAAAACATGCTTAAAAGTCCATATATTTTAAATGAGATAATTTAAGGTTTTCCTAAGTGATCATTAGCTTTCATTAATGCAATTATTCTATCACTTTCCAAGTATAATATTTACAAACAAAATATGGGGAAGGTTGTCATACACATCGCACAAACCAACAAAATTCTTATCATGAATTCTATTTTACTATAAGAGAAAATGATATTTTTTGTTCTTAATAAAGATTTTTTAAATAATTTCTTAAGGATTAAAGTGCATTAAAAGCTTTTAGTTTTAATAAAAACTTTTAAATTTCATCAGGTATATGTTTTAGTCTCATCTACAAAATAATTATTATCGTTAACATTTAATGTTTAGTAGAATATAAAAACAATATATTTTAATTCTTAAAAATCTGTATAACATTTATACAAAATAAATCTTAATTCAGAAGAGATTTTCAGAATCTTAAGTATACCTGAAATATTTTATTCTCTATCATTTACTTCTAAACTTTGCTCTGATTTTACGCTTTACCTCATTGCATTTATAGTGATGGTTTGACTTAAATTTGTCAAAAAAGTAATAGAGAGTATTTAAAAATAATTTGAATTTTATTTTTGATAACAGCAAGAGAAATTTTTAAAATCAATCTTAAGTTATTTTAAATTTAACAAAAATTCCAAAAATTAAAATGTAATAAAAAATCCTGGAAAGTCATTTAAAATTCCTATTTTAAATACTAAATTAAATTCATTATCATTGTTATTGGCCCTATTTTTTTTCAAGAAGTTTGAATTTAAGTAGGAATAATAAAGAAGTAAGTAGAAAAAATTAAGCTCACAAGATTCTTTAAAAAATTTATTTAAACTGAAACAATAGCTTTAAAACCTCATCTTACAGAACTTTCATAAACAGAAATGGGAGAGTTTTATACATTTATTATACATTTATTATTATAAGGAACATTTCTTCGAAGTTAGGAATTCATTCTAAGATGTAGAATGCTAAAAAAGAATATCCATGCGCTGAAAATAAAATTCAGCACCTATTTTTATAACACAATTCAACTTGTTAGGAAAAGAACCTTTTTGGACTACTCTGATTAGATTTTTTCAAAATAAATTGTTCTAAATTAATTTTATGGGTCTAAGTAAGTTAACACAGAACTATTTTATAAATCTGTTGTTGTTGTTGTTACTAATGACACTTGGGAAAACCAAGCTCGCTATGCCTTGGCTATGCGAATTTAAGTCAATCGGGAGCGTCTTTCGTTTTAATTAGAGCACCATGAAGGTGAAAGTACGACTTTGCTCTACACACATGAAATAGGAACCCGTTTATAGGGTAGGCAACCATTCACACCTCATTTATACAAGGAAAGGACAAAGACAGGATAGATAGAGAGAGAAAGTACATCCATGCTCGAACCGGTATTCGAACCCAGGATCTCCTTATCCTGCAGTCAGGCACGCTGACACTAGACAAGTTGGGTGGCACATTTTATAAATCTTATAATATTATGCAGCACAAATAAATTGAGTTGAAGAATACTAAAACTGTACATAGTAATTTTCAAAACAAGTACGCTAATTACTAAACAGTTTCGTTCAAATTTCAATTGTAATACACGACTTATTCTAATATAACAACTTTTAATGAAATGATTTTGCTCAAATTTTATGTTTAATATCATTTGCAATCAGTTTTTTTCTTTTTCTTTACATGCTGAATTTTACCTTTAATTTGTAAGTCATTAACATAAGAAATAAAATTAATAAAAATAATAAAGAAAATAAACTTTATAATCAAAGAAAAAAAAATTATGGAATTTTTACCACGTAAAGCTGTAAAGATTTCTTGGAAATATATATAATCATGAAAAAATTATTTTTAAGTATACTAATATTATTTAATCTTTAATGTTGTTGTTGCTGATCCCTGTTGTCTAGCAGCGCTAGACCAAGTCTATGACATTGCACACTCTCAGGAAATCAATGACCAATAATGGTCGCTCCAGAAGATCTTCTTTATCAAGTCCCAAGCACTCAAGGATATGATCCGGAGTGGCTTGGCTTTTGGAACACTTAGCGCAAATTGGAAATTCCTTTTCTTTGTTGTTAAATGTCAATGATCTTAGGTGGCCACTTCGAAAACGAGTTATTGTAGTTTGTTCCAGTCTGCTGCACCGGAGGGATAGAGATATGTATTCATAGATAGGGAAAAGGGGCAGCTTCTGTTATCCAAGTGGACCGGAGCACCAAAGTTAGAAGGCTGACGTAGCTCCTTACGTGGGTTTGGATCGGAGTTTTCCTTCTCCTAGGTATCTCTTTTAGTCTGGTTCCTACCCAACGAAGACCTGTCCGGCATGGGAGACCCTACCAGTAGCTAAGCTACCGCCGGCATAGCTCTCTGGGTTGCAGGAGCACGCAAGCCCGCCCACCACGTCAAGGTGAAGATACCATCAGGCGGGGAATCTTTAATAATATAATAAAAAAGATATACCTCTTTAAAACACATAAATAAACAATAACTTAAAAATCACACCTCTCTCTTTCTCTCTCTCTCTCTCCTCTCACTATTAAAAATTCCCACCCAAAAACTAAGTACTTATATCCATATATTGATGTCTAACTCTGATAGTTACAAAGTTACTCTGATAGCACAATTACGTAAAAATTATCGGTAAAACTATCCACATTTTCAGCAAATTAGTAAGTTAAGAATTTATGTTTCACATTAATAATTTATGCAATAATTCATTATTTTCGTAAATTTAATAATTTTAATTATAATATAGATTTTCCATGAGGGTATTTCCTTAAACAAAAATTTGCACTGAGCAACTTGATAAAACTATTTTAAATAACTTCATAACGATAATTTATGAAAATTACAATATTTTAACAAAGTTCTTTTTCTAACTTAAATTTATGTAGTTCTAATATCAAATTTACTATTAGTGATTTCATTAAAATATTTATTTTCTTAGAAATAACGTTTAGTATTAACATAAATTTTTTAATTCCTTATTTTAAATAAAACTAATGATGTACGCAAGCTTAATGATAAACTTTGATGTTTTACAAAGTTTAAAGATTTGAACAGGAAATTCATAAATATGTAACAAAATGAGACACATTTTTACTTTAAATTAAATATCACTATAATTTGCAGTTTTCCCCGATTTATCTATGTAAGTAAACTGAATCGATTCATTTTATACAGAATCTGGGGTCTATACATATATACTTTTTCAAGTTATGAAAATAGAAAACATATTTCTATTAAATGAATTTTCTTTCCAAAATTGCAATATTGTCCTTTTTCTGAAAGCTATTAAATTTGAACCATGTTTTGCCCCTCAAAACTTATTTGTAATCTTCTCTATTTTCATTTATTTCATAGTGGGTGGCCACGATACATTTTGCTTCTACCTCACTTTATATAATGATTTCAGGAGAAACTTTTATATTCTTAAAACATGAAGAATAAAAATTGCTGAAAATTAAAATTATAGTAAAATGTTAAATTCTTAAGTAATAAAACATATTTTATTTTGCTAAAATGTGGATGACTATAAATATTTGACATAATACAGTTAATAAATATTTCTTATTTATATGAGTTATGTAAAAATAAATTTCAATTTAAAGCCAAAATTCAAATTTTCAAAGCATTTGCCTAAAAAGTATGAAATATTTTAAATCATTATAAAATTAATTAATTTTAAAATACATTTTTAGAAGGATAATATTGTGTGAGAAGTAATCCTCTACATTTTTGTAAGTTTCACTAATATATGCTCATGAAACTATATCATAATAACACATTTTAGAAATCTAAACTATTCACTCTAAATTCAAATCTAATTAGTATGTTTCAGACTCTATTATAAAATTTTAATGAGAGAAATCTTCTGAATATACTTATTTATGCTACTGATTTTAAATAAATTGGAAGAGACAAGTTACTTTTTGATGTATATAAATACTTCTTTTTATGATCAAAAAGAGATATATTCCTCTATTTTTTATTTTCATGGAATTTATTTGTCAAAATAGTAATCAAATTTTTATTGATTTAAATTATACATGTTTTTTATTCGCGTGATATTTTTCTCAATTGGGACTATCCCATTTACGCTGTATTAATGAAATACAATTTAAGAAATCATAGGCGTTGTTGGATTCATTATAAATATCCATACATATTAGAACTGAATATTTAATGCAATTACTTTCAGTAAATAAATGATGAAATCTGTTTCAAGGATCTACTTAATTTCAAAAGCTTCAATAAATGTATTTTCAAAGTTAAACTCATATGAAAGCTTGTACTCATTTGATGATTGCTTAAAATAAGTTTTTATCAGTCAAAGACTCAATTTTTTTAAAAATTAGACGCTAATTATATTTTATATCTTAAGTTTATTGTATTACTACTGAAAAAATCATTATTATTTGAAATATAATTTTATTTAAGATACATTATTTCATTACAGTTAAGACCCAATAAAAATAATTATAATTGCTTAGTATTTTATAAATAATCAATTAGAATGATAGCATACGAAAACTAAAATGATATTATGGAATTTGAGTGATAAAGGTCAATGTTTGAAATTTATAATTTTTATAAAAATTCTTAAAATTTACTGCCAAGAATTCGTAAAAAGAAAATCTAATATATATAATACATCCTGACATTTTAATTTTTTTTTTAATTTGACAAATGGTATGAATATACTCTGCAATGATAAAGGTCCTATAAAAATTAAAAAATATTTAAGAGCAGTAAAAATATTAAAACGTAAATAGAATTTACATAGAAATTTTAGAGTTTAATTGTTACAAGCGAAGAAAATCAAATATTTTAACTTCACACAAGCTTAGATACAAGATAGTATAATTAGCCATAGAATATGGCTGATAATTTTCGTGGATAATATCTTGCAGAATTTCTCACCCAGTTGACCATAATTATCTGCATTAATCGGCACATTTTTTGGGAGTGTTTGTCGAGTATAATATCTTAAATGCTCACGATAATCAGGAAAAAGTTCGAGACCACAATTCAAAATGCTATAAATGTCATTGATTAAGTTGACAAATCCAAGCAGTCACAAAATGAAATGATCCCAAAAGATCATAGAATATCCCTTTATAGTTCGCTATGCAGTAAATACAAGAATACTGACTATCAAAATGTTTTGGCTGTCAAAAAATAATGGTTCGGCAAATTATTATAATTTGTAGGCATGTAAAGAGTAGTTCCTTAATAAGGGTTTCGCAGCCCATACTATTCCCGCATAACTTCTTCAGACTCGATTTGTTTTGTAAGAACATGAATGGAAATGGGACATGTCTCTAAAGCCTACATGTCCCGTCAGCATAGTTGGAATTATAGTACATAGGACAGGACATATATAGGGCATCTCCTGTCAGCATAGTTTCCAGTCGGCACTGTTTTAATCAGACTGAATAATGTAAAGAAGGCCGACCAACTTGTCTAGTGGTCAGCGAGCCTGACTACGGATAAGGAGGTCCTGGGTTCGAATCCCGGTTCAGGCATGGATGTACTTTCTCTCTATATAAATATCCTGTCTTTTTGTATGAATGAGGTGTGAATGGTTGCCTACTCTATAAACGGCTCCCTATGGCATGTGTGTACTGAGGAAGTCGGACTTCACACCAAAATATGGTTCAGTTGGAAAAGTGGAGCAGTGCACCCCATGTTGCCAGCCTAGCTGGCACACGACAATGAATGAATGAATGAATTTACAGAAGAAATACAGGATATCAGGATCCCTTAATAAGTTAGAAATTTTGTTTTTCTTAAGCGTTTAATAAAGAAAAAAATTATTAAGACTTGGAATTTTAAAAATTATTGCAATTATTAATTCTTATCAGTTATTAAAAGAAGAATAGTATCAAATATGCAAGTCACATCGTAAGCAAACGAATACAGAAATGTAGAAGTCTTATACAATATGATATATAATGTTTTCTTTTCAATTTGTTTACTTGAGTTTGTTAGATATTATCTAATGAATAGAACATGAATTAAAAAATTTTTAATATGGAAGATTTATAAATGATAAGAAAAACTAATTGTTTAAAATTACAGCAGCGAAGATCACTGCCAAGTTAATTTCGATGGAATAATAATTATTATTTATTATAAAATCAGCCTTATTTGAGAAATCTGCTGCATCAATGATGGTCATTATTATACCATTCTTTTGCCTCCGTGCTGATATTTGAATCAATAATACATTAAACTATTCCCAAAAGAAAAAGTTTGAAAGATTGAGGTTCAGATTACTTGAAAGTTAAACAACAGGCCACAGATTCCTTATTTAACTATTTGTATACACAAAATTGAAATCGTTGCATACCACAACAATACAAGTAACCCATAATCTATGTAATATACATATTATGCCTCAATTTACATATTTATGACATATCTAGTATATATTGTATGTGATGTACACTAATATGTTTTTAATTTCTGCAAAACCTGAATCATGTCTGGAAAGATGCACTGCAGTAAAATACGATATTTTGCTTTATTAAAGTTTTCAGTCCAATAGCTTGTTTACAAAAAGTAATCTGCTGAAGATCTCTGCTAACACCCTCATGCAAACATTACGCAAATACGGAAATAGTTGTCTGTTCTATATTAAAGCAATCCTCTATCACTAAAATCTGCCAAAGGATGGCAATTGACCTTAATTAATTGTAATATTTTTTCAGAAAAATCATATTTTTTACCTCCTGGAAGGAATGAAAGATTTATATACATATACATCTACTTTAATTTTCTTGTCTAGAATATTCAATTGAAATGCATTTGCAAAATTTTTTAAACACTCTCATGCCAACATTACACGAATACTGAAAGTTGTAATGCAATTGCTCATATTATTATCTATATTGAAGCAAAATAAAGGCATTACATTCTTTATTCTCCTAATTTCACCGATGGCGAGAAAACTCCAGCAACACCTCTTTAAATATTGCTCTTTATGTATAAACATTGATAGACTTCAAAAATATTGGTAGACTCTTTGATAAAAAAGATACATATAGGTTTAATCTTCATTCCTGCAAACACAAATGATCTTGGAGAACCACTTCATAATATTTGTCGATCTGAAAATTATGCTATTGAAAGTGGCAATTAAAATTTATTGATCATTTTTACACTCATTGGAAATTTGCATAAATTAAATTTCGTCTAATATAAAATATTAGAAGAAATTTAATTTATATAGAACTGATGTTTTTTAATATCTTTTAACATTCAATTGCCTTCATGTAAGGTATCGAATAAAAATTTTATGATTTGCGATGTTTGACAAACTTTTTTAACGATGAAAAAGTGTTTTTTTAAATTCCTTGCATAATTCAAATGCAATTTTATTTAAAAGGCTTAAGTACTATCCTCTTAAAATACCCAAATCTTGTAAGATTTTTAAAAAAATTTTATTTACATTTTGGTAATTACATTTCCCTGAAGCATATCCTAAATTAAAAAGTTTTATTTAACTTACTCGTTCAATTAATAGAAAATTATACAAATATTAATTAATGTGTTAGTTTAAATTGCTAAATTACATAAATATAAATCAAAATAAAGAATTTAAAAAGCACTTCAAAGAGTTTGTTTTCATTGCATTATTTCAAAAAAGTTATTTGTTTTGACAAATTGAAATATGAAATATTGTGTAAAAAAACTTAAATGATTGTAAACAGAAATAACGTAATGTTTCCCTAAGCAATTTTTCAATTAAGATTTTATTTTTTCTATATGATGCGATTCTTCAAATAGTTACATAATAAATTAAAATATTTATTTAAATTTCTTACATGAAAATTGCTTAAATCATTCTCAAATTTGCAACCTTCCTCAAGATAAAATATTCTGAAATTAATGTATGCCTATTCAATTAAATGAATTAAAAAAGACATATTTATAATATTATATAAATTTCAGCAAATATTTATATTTCAAATAATGAAATAATTAATTCTGTTGAAATGTTAGGAAAATTTATTTCATGTAATTCTAGTAAGACTGAGATATTTGACACACATACGTATATGATGAATATTATATATATGTATACATAAATATTATATATATATATATATATATATATATATATATATATATATATATATATATATATATATATATATATATATATATATATATATATATATATATATATATATATATATATATATATATATATATATATATATATATATATATATATATATATATTAATTTGACCAATTTTGATTTGTACTTAAATTTGTCAATTTTTATGATATAAATAATATAAAGACATTATACAATATATAACTTTTAGGCAATATTTAACCCTCTCACAAAAAACATTCCACATTCTTTATAATTGGGATTTCAGTATTTCAGATTTTATTCTCGTAAACATTTTTGGAATTGAAAAGACATTTTAAACCGTTGAAATAAACTGCTATTACAGTTGAAAAATTATAGAAAATTTATACAAGTTTTTTGAAAATCTTAAATATTTTAATTTAAACTTTCCTTTGAAAGAAGTGTATTTTATCATTTGCATGGAGTACAAATAATCAAGCTCTAAATTTAAATAAATTATGCTTTCAATAAAAAAAGATTTTATTAAATTATTTGGCAAGAAATAAATGTATATAAATAAAACATTTCTCTTCTTAATAATCAAATACTAAATAATAATCATTAAACTTTATAAAAATAATATTGGCAACTTAATTTTCAGAACATGTAAAAATAATCATAATTAAAATGAAACTATTCAAGGATCAATTCATTTGAATTAAACTAAATCATGAGTATAGTATTTTAATTAATAACTTAAAATTGCAAAATTGTTCCTTTTTTTAAGTATTAAATAAAAACAGAATAAAAGTGCACTAAAATATATTTAATTTAAAGTTTTGTGAAATTGCAACATTTTATCCATAAGATTAATAATATTTTTTTTCTAAAATTGTATACGTGAAATTATGATTTTGCTTAAAACATATTATATATGGATTATTTGAATACTTATAGAGTTACAAAACTAAAATTTTATATATACTCATCAAATAAATTTGTGTTTGTGTTCTTTTTTATTGTGTCCCACACAGTAGTAATTAAAAGGAAAAATGGTATTTAAAATTGCACTTTCATTACATTTTTCTAAAACTTGCGTGATGAAATACATTAAAACAGATAGCTTAATTTCTATATTTTTTGATATCTGATTAATATATAGACCAAGGTTAGTCGGCGATTCTATATTAGTTATAAGTTCTATGAAATTTATTTTCCTTTCGAAAGTGCTTAGGAACAAATGATGTTCAGTATGAAAGACTTATTAATAAGAAGATTTTCTCTAAAAGTAACGGATTCAACTGCAGAATCTTGACAAATAATTTTAATATTAAAATATTATTTTTTAATTCGTATAGTAAACTTATATTCTTTATATATTCTTATATTTTCAAACTTATCAGCCATTAATTTTTCATAACTGACCTCATTAGATTTCAATTTCAAGATAACGAAGCATTTATCTTCTTCTCCCATAAATCAAATTTTTAAAATACATAACTTTAATAAAGTCTTAAGTTAGCTTTAAGAACTAAATAAGGAAAAGACATTAACTTTAGTTTAGTTTGTGTGCGGTTTTGTTTAGAAAAAAAATCTATCTTAAATTTTTTTTCGATTTAGTTTCCCATTTTTAAAATAGTAAATTCATTCACTTTTTTCTCTAAAGAAAAAGAAAATTATTAGTTAATAAAGAATTTTTACTTATATTCCCAAATAAGAAAAAAAATCATCTTAATGAATTTCTTCTTATTCTCTTAATGATATATGTTTTTGCTTTTTGTGACTCTCATTTTGCTGGTATTTCAAATTCATATTATATATATATATAATACACCAAGAAAGGCCATGAAAAAAGACGACAAAATATATATGGTAGATAACGCGTCGAGACAAAGATCAGATGATTTAAATGATGAAATGACAGCCTCTTGTGAAGTGTGGATAATGATAAATTTAATAGTTGTTTTTGTTACATATTTGTACCTAACTCTCAGTTGAGCAGCTTTATTAATATTTAGTATAGAAGAAATTTTTAAATATAACTGTTGTTACACACCTCGGCATAAAATCAAAGTGGCTTTTGATTTATCCTTAGGATAAGTCAGTCCATGTGGCTTCAACATATTTCCAAATTTGATTTGTTGTACCAGTGGTTGGTATATCTCAAGGCCATATTGAATTGAAAGCATGGACCAACTAGTTCCGATTGTTGGTGGTCCGGAGAACAATCTGTCTAAGAAAGCAATCTAATTTGATGGGTTAAGAAGAACCCTTTAGTAATACGTGCAACGAGTGGTAGAACATTATCTTGTTGTTAAATTGTTATTGGCAAACTCTAATTATATTGGGTAGAGAATAGGCTTCACCTCCAAATCTGTCCTGTGCTGGCTCTTAATTGTACTGACAGTCCGTGCTAAAGTATTGCGGAATTAAAATCCAATACTATCCCAAGTCATGGTACCGGGAACGAAATCTGTGTGGCAATACATAATACAACTGTCTCTCATCAAGGTACATTTCAGCACCGTGTTATTGAAGACAAAAATGGGACGTACAACTAATGACAATCGATTCAGTCTTTTATCCCTTTAGTTGGTCGATAAACTGAGTACCAAGCATGCTTGGGAACTAAACACTGGGGGCTTCACGTTAGGCTGACCTCATAATCGGGACCTACGCTTCACACCTCAAGGCCTCTCGGTTAGAAAAACAGATATGGGCACTGTAGGATTTGGCCCACATGAGTTATCGTGCCACAGAGGTTACCTTTAGTTTAGTAATGACAATGGCGTTCCATTACCTTCCCAGCAAACACAAACTGCCGGCAAAAATACGGGCCGCTGCTGGCCAAGCCGGTTTCCTGTTGGCCACGGCAAGCCGCTGATGGTTGTTTGATGGCCCAGCTCCGGCCATTACGGCCACGGATGAGTGCTGGCCAAAATAAACCGGGCCGGTGCTGGATGATAAGTAATGGGCCAACAGATTCTGGCCATTGTTGGCCCTGAAGCTGTTGGCCAGCAAAATTAAGACAATTAGTTGAAGCGCTATTTTTTATTTTATCGTCAAAGACTATTTTTTCCAAATAACTGTTTTTTTTGGGATGTTAATTAATTTTCCTTTAACTTCTTACTTTTTAAACCCCTTAAAAACAATTTTTCAGAAAGAAATCTAATTTTCACATTTATTGTGTATACCGCGTGACAGTATGACGTCAGATACTGCGAAATGCTTGAGTCAGCGTCAGCCATTAATGTGAAATGGCGGAATGTTGTGTCTGTGAGCTAAGAGAAATATAAGGTAAGTACGCATTTATTATAGTTGTTTATAGCTATATGAGTATAGAATTGTTATGAATGATACAAGAATAATATATTTGTTTTATGTTGAAATATTATTTAATTACTTGTTAAGAAAACTTCATAAACTGTTGATAACATGACAACAAGAGAAAGACATTGGAAAATGTTTGTCATTGTATGTTTTAGAATAATTTCATTACCGTGTGAGGAATAGAAAAATGTATCATGGATAGAAGCATTTTTTCATTCCATATATTAGTTATAATTAATCAATTAGTAAAGTAAATTTTTCAATGCTAAATTTTTTAAAATCGAATTCGATTGCTACAAGGCTTAAACGTATTTATTACATTTTTTGTTTTTTTACGAAGCAAGCCTATGAAATAAATGACACTCTAAAAATATTCTACTTGAAAGCCCTTAGATGTTTATTTTCAATAAATTAATTTTGGATCTTGTAGCATTTATGGTCAATAAATTGTGTGTGAATTCCATATAAACTTTAATTATTTTATTTTTAAAATGCTTTCTTATTTACTATTATTTTTAAGTCAATTTTTACTGACCGAAATATTTTGTCTTATAAGGATTCGTGGTTTTAAATTTTGTTTACTCTTCAAAGATCTGTTTTAAGGAATGAAAAATTTTTCAATGCATGAACATTACAAATTATTTTATTGCATGTATAACATGGTTTTTATGTATAACCATGTCAACCATTAAAATCATTGTGAATTTCTTAGAGAGATATTTTTGCTTCTAAAACTTGAAAATACAATACTGAAAATAGTAAATTTAAAATTTTCTGTAGGAATCTGACAGATTTATTATGCCACAAATTTAAAAAAAACATCTGGAATTCTATGGTTGATTAACACTTATGAAAAAATGTTCATATGGGACAACTGTTATTATTTAAACTAGTTGTGTAGCATGTTAACTATTTCCATGTAAAGAATGCTGACAGATGTAACAGCTTAGTAGCTACTCTTGTGTTTACATACTTTATTATATTTAAAATCATATTTTATGTTTGTATTTATGACTGAAAAATTGAAGTATGAATTAACAATAAATTCAAACAATTTGTTTTAATGAAAATATAAGTTAACTAGAATATTTGTCCCTTTCCATTTTGGAGAAAGTGATTAACATTTCAAGCATTTGATGATACTTTTGACATTTTGATCACTTGATTCTTTTATAGTAATGTAAATGGTTTTACTGTTTTAATAAATAGTCGACCGGTAATGGGTAAATGATATATCTTATATATATACATACGTAAACACCTTTACCAATTTACAAAGTCTGATTATGATGACAATATTGTCCTAGATATAATATTGTCAGAATTATTTTTATTTACTTTTGATTTTTCTCTTGAAAGAATTAAAGTTAAATAAAGAACTTAAATATAATTTTAAACAATGTAAATTATAGAGTAAAGTATACAAGTAAAATGAGTATGATATGAGAAATAGTTTAAAAAAGTTTATCTGTTTTGATTTCAGAAATACTTCTAATTTTGAAATTCACTATACAATTTCAAAATAATAACAAATAATTAAAATATTGAATTTGTAAACTCCATGTTTATTTTATTGTTTTAATATAGTAAGCATAATTAGGTTAATCTTCCAAACATTTACACACACACACACACACATATATATATATATATATATATATATATATATATATATATATATATATATATATATATATATATATATATATATATATATATATATATATATATATACATACATATATACATATAATTTTCTAAATTTATTAACTGTTTTTAATTTCCCGATATCTCTTTTTTTCTGATTTTTTTTGAGTATTTTACAGAAAATGGTTAAAGTCATTTTTGATAGTTGATATTATTTTGTTTGTTGTTTTTCTTTTTGTAATTTATAACATAAAACGATCAAACTTAAAGCCCAGATATAGGTCGAAATTATTCAAAACACCACTTGTTATCAAAGAGATAAAGTTTTGTGATATCCATCTTGAGAATAATTTAATCATTTTATTAGAGAAAGAATATAATTTAAGTTTAATCTTTTTTATCAGTTAAGCATTTAATATTTTAAAATTAATATATCATTCATTAACATGTTGAATGTGTTTTACAACTGTTCTACATGATGGATCAGCTGTTTACGGATTGCAAATGATTATGAAATCAAAACTTAGAAAAGAAAATAGTATTGCCCAATTACATAAAGGAAATAGTTAGGTCTTCTTTATTTATATGTTTTATCCTTTTTCTGGCTTCTTGCAAAACTTGAATTTGTCATAGAAATTTTTTTTATCAATAACATTTGGTATAAATATATTATACCGGAAAGTGACCTTTAATAGGTATTTTATAGTTATATGTAGTCTCGATCAATGACCACATCTAACCATAAATAAAAAATTTTCCTTAATATTTTTCAATATCATTGGAAATTACAAGCCAGATAATTTATTTCCTTGTGTTACAATTTTTTTAATTATTTGTATTCACAAATATTGTAAATAATATTAACAAATAATTGTAATTATAAATACTAATAGCAAGTAAATATAGGTAATATTTTTTTGTCAGGCAGTACTTTGTTGATGACCCTCTTCTGGTTTTGGATTATTGTAGAGTGTACAACGTCATGGACCTGGTCTAGCGCTGCTGGCCTTTGGGGGCATGCAACAACAACAATATTTTTAAAGTAAAGTAACAAATTATTGCTTATATTTATTATTGATGGCTATTTTGCTAATATTTCATTTTATACATTAGCTTTGAAGATTGTGTTTCTAACATCTCCCCACTCCAATGTAAAGTGTACCTATTTAAACTATAGTCCAGAATCAATAACTTATTTTCTAATAATAACTGATTAAATATAAATTTAATACTTTTTGTAAAATAAAAATTATAAAGTTATGTAAAACATTTTTACTTCTAAATAATTCATGATTATGATAATTACTTGTGATGTAAATTTACTGAGCAACAACTGGAATGCATGTATTCAAAATCTGAAAATCATTTGCATTAATTGACGTAATTTTTTTCATTAATCTGTAATCACAGGTGTATAAAAAATAAATTCCATGTTAATAAGATTTTGTATAGAATATTGCATAAATAATTCGAAATTATCAATATGTTTTAAAATTCATCAATATTTATTTTAATTACTATGATTTTATAAACTTTACTTATCTGTAATTGTAGTTGTGTGTAAAAAATAATTTGGTAAACATTGATGAATATTTTATTAACCATATTTTTTATTAGTTCAAAATGATTTTTTAAAAGCAGGAAATACAAAGTGTATGTTATAAATTAATTACATTCTATTATAACCTTGAAAATGTAAAATTCTGCTTAAAACATTACATTGAAATTTGAAGTCTATCTATAGAATTTTTGAAGATGTTTAGAATTTCTATTAAGTCATTCAACTGAAATGGTTTTCATATAACCCAATTATTTGTCTCTATTTTTAATCAAAGAATTGTCAGAATTGATGAATATTGATTTTTCATTTGTTACTTAATGTTATTTATTATAATGTGCATGTATATTGAAATATCAATATGAATATAAACTATAAAACTAAACTCTGGCAGGACAGACCACATGGGTCAAGGCCTACAGTGCCTATTTTCCTGACCAAGAGCCCCTGGGCTGCGAAGCACATGTCCCGATTAGGTGCTCAACATAACGTAAAACACCCAGTGTTTAGTTCCCAAGCATGCTCATTGTGGACATAATGTTACTAATAACCATTCCCCCTTTTTTAAAGAGATAAAACTAAAATTAAGTAAAAGATTCTATCATAAAAGAATTTTATTAGTAATTTTTTTATGAGTTATTAATTCTGAATGAAAATTGGCATTATTATAGGCATTCACAACCTATTTAAGTGCTTGGCTTGTTTTGCTTTGACTGTAAATTTAATTGTAAAATATTGTAAGCTTAAAAATAGTTGTGTTGGATTCTCCTTATTCAAATAGTTAATACTGTGAAATAATACCTAAATACTAGAAAATAAGTGTTATGCATGAAGTTTCTCCTAATTTATATAAACAGCTCAATTTTTTTCTGTTTTTTACCTGGGCTGTTATTAACATCCTGCTGTTTCTATTTTTGTAATTAAATTGAACGAGTTTAATAATTCTGTTTTTTATTTTTATTTTCAGAGTATTACAACAAAGTGAAAATCTTTTTAAAAGGAGAAATTTGTTCCAGAGTACTAATTCGGAAGGTGGACCACATAAATAAAAGAAAAAACTTGTAAATTAAAAATGTTAAAAAAAATTTTGCAAAAATTATTTTCAAATCTAAATAAAAATAGATATGATTTTTATTTTCAATATTATCATAAATAAAAAATGTTAATTCCATTGATGTTTAGACATTTCACTTATATATGGCTTTTGTTGTGTTAATTTTTATAAGTAATAAAAAATCTTTATCTGCATACTTTTGTATCATTTTTCTCAACATCTTGTTCATGGAGACATTTCACTTATTTATGGCTTTGTTTTCTTAATTTTTATAAGTAATAAAAAGTGTTAGTCTTTATACTTTTTATCATTTTTCTCAACATCTTGTTGCATGGAGTTAATTGATTTGGAAAATAATTCTATAAAATTATCATAAAACTGGAATTCTTTTATACATTCAAGTTCAGTTTTAGCAATAAATTGACACTTGCTTACACAAGAAATTTTTTAAAAAAAATTTAGAAATAATGAAATTCTGTAATAACAAAAATTTTAAAAACAGAATATAAAAGTTATTTAAATAAAATTTAGATTAAAATAAAACTATAAAATTTAGATAGCATTTTCAAAAAAATGATTTAAAATATAAGTTAGTAATTCATATTTTTTAAATCTTCATATAATTAAGAACTAAAAAAGCACTTAATGATATTTGACAATTACATGGATAACAATTGTCTTTTAGAATCATAAAAATATATTCAGTATTAATTTGATGGATTTCCAATATTTCCATATTAACTTTAACAATATATACAATATTAACATAAATAATGAATTCAATATTTATAGAAATAAATAACCATAACCAGCCCTACGTCGGTGAAAGCGGCTATCGTAGGCCAAACGGCAAAGGGCCGATGGATAACCGTATATGGGCACGTACTGGCAATTAGATGGGCCACATGCGGCCAATATGGCATTGATGGCCACCCGGCGTTGGACCAACAGCGGACCGTACTGCCGGCCCAGCAGCAATGACGACGACCACTTTATTGACGGAGCCGACGAGGCCAAATAGCGGCGGGCCGCTGCTGGCCAAGACGGCTGACAGCAGCGGCCCGATGGATGCCCGGCATCTTTGTGTTTGCTGGGTTGTCCCTGTCCATCCTTCATCACCCCACTGTCAAAACAAAAGCCTGTGCCTTGAGTCAAGTGTATTAGAAGCAATGAATGACTTTTCCACGCAGCAGCAAATGTAATGGTACAAGCGTTTTTAAATTCAGTTTGTTACGAATGATGTGTAACAAACTGAATTTGATGGCAATGAATCGTGAAGTGGGCTGAGCCATTCATAACTGCCATGCGATCAATATGCCTCATATTACTTGCAATAGTACAAAAAAGTGGGTTCGAACCCATCAGTTCACCATCTTCCAGTGATAATCTACCTTTATCGAGGGATCACAGATCCTCATCACGTTTGTTCGGTTTCACCCAATACGATCAGCAATTTGTCAATTTAAACACCCTATCTCTAAAGATTGCTATTCTTCCCAATTGATTTTTTAAATTATTTTTAATTGTTTTTATTAATTATTTTTCTCTGTTGAACTCAGAAACTGGAAGAAACAAGATATCTTCAACAAGGCACAGTTAAACAGTTAACGGAAAAAAGAGCCAAAAGCCACATGAAAATATAATTATTGTACTTGAAATCATTAATCCCTTCTCCCTTTACATAGGATTGGAAAACAGCATTACAGTCGCACGTGATACGCGTATTGAATGCAAATGCAAGATGGTAATTTCTTATGATTTGTATACTTAATTCATTGGTTTACACTGTTGACTTTCCATTAAAACAATCATAAATATTTCATAATTAAATATAATACAAAAATATGTAATATGTAAGGCTTTAACAGTTCACAAGTATAATTTAAAAACGAGTTTTATATACACAAGAGTGATATATATATATATATATATATATATATATATATATATATATATATATATATATATATATATATATATATATATATATATATATATATATATATATATATATATATATATATATATATATATATATATATATATATATATATATATATATATATATATATATATATATATATATATATATATTATATATATATATTTTTATTAATAATTTTACTTTTTTATAGTGGTCTTGATTAAATATTAAATTTTTAATTACTTCTCTTCAGAGAATGGTTGATTAAAATTAAAGTATTAATTTTCAAAATTATGTTTGTGTTGAGTAATTACATGTTTGACTTTTTTTTATCTAGACAATTTAAAAAACAAAATCATCGAAATATATTCGGAAAAGTTTTTACTTTTGCTTTTCATAACCTTAAATTAAATTTGATTTAACAAATTTCACTTTTTAAAATAAAACTTTTAAATAGTTTCTTATAAATTAATATTTAAGTAAAATATTAATAAAGGTTTTAATGTGCATGACTTATTTCTTTATTTTCATGTAATTAATAATTTATAAGAACTTACAAAATAATACTGAATATATTCCATAATGTAAGATTTTATTATATATTTTATTAATTAATGAGTATATTATTGCTTCCAAATGCCTTATATAGCCGACTTTAATAATATAAATTTCAATAGTGATAAAAAATATTATGTTAAAATACATTCAGTTTAGAATACTTAGTCAAAATACTTATACAAATAACTTTATTATAATAATAAATATCTTTTATTTCTTCATAAAAGCATTAAAAACGCTTTATAATCATACACTTTAAACTGTGTGTGTGTGTGTGTGTGTGTGTGTGTGTGTGTGTGTGTGTGTGTGTGTGTGTGTGTGTGTGTGTGTGTGTGTGTGTGTGTGTGTGTGTGTGTGTGTGTGTGTGTGTGTGTGTGTGTGTGTGTGTGTGTGTGTGTGTGTGTGTGTGTGTGTGTGTGTGTGTGTGTGTGTGTGTGTGTGTGTGTGTGTGTGTGTGTGTGTGTGTGTGTGTGTGTGTGTGTGTGTGTGTGTGTGTGTGTGTGTGTGTGTGTGTGTGTGTGTGTGTGTGTGTGTGTGTGTGTGTGTGTGTGTGTGTGTGTGTGTGTGTGTGTGTGTGTGTGTGTGTGTGTGTGTGTGTGTGTGTGTGTGTGTGTGTGTGTGTGTGTGTGTGTGTGTGTGTGTGTGTGTGTGTGTGTGTGTGTGTGTGTGTGTGTGTGTGTGTGTGTGTGTGTGTGTGTGTGTGTGTGTGTGTGTGTGTGTGTGTGTGTGTGTGTGTGTGTGTGTGTGTGTGTGTGTGTGTGTGTGTGTGTGTGTGTGTGTGTGTGTGTGTGTGTGTGTGTGTGTGTGTGTGTGTGTGTGTGTGTGTGTGTGTGTGTGTGTGTGTGTGTGTGTGTGTGTGTGTGTGTGTGTGTGTGTGTGTGTGTGTGTGTGTGTGTGTGTGTGTGTGTGTGTGTGTGTGTGTGTGTGTGTGTGTGTGTGTGTGTGTGTGTGTGTGTGTGTGTGTGTGTGTGTGTGTGTGTGTGTGTGTGTGTGTGTGTGTGTGTGTGTGTGTGTGTGTGTGTGTGTGTGTGTGTGTGTGTGTGTGTGTGTGTGTGTGTGTGTGTGTGTGTGTGTGTGTGTGTGTGTGTGTGTGTGTGTGTGTGTGTGTGTGTGTGTGTGTGTGTGTGTGTGTGTGTGTGTGTGTGTGTGTGTGTGTGTGTGTGTGTGTGTGTGATGACCTAGGATTCGCGTTTTAGATTAATAAAGAATTCAATTTATAATTCCAAACTTTGGAGACTAAAGCATCAAATATTTAATTTTAGACATTATTGAACAACCTTAAATTAATTCCTACTTTCTACGCAAGCCTTTGTTAAGTTGAGTGGTTATTGATTCTCCCTAATTTCGATAAATTCCAACCCTTGACAACAGCTTAATGTCTGTGAAAAATACTCTCGAATATCAAATTCGTGTTAGTAACTGAAAAGAATCTTACATCATTATTTATCATTCACAATATACATTGCATAGTATGCAAACAGTTGCTTTCCATTTTCATTTGTTATTAAATAATAGTTGATATTAACAATTTACTTTATATTATGCTCACAATCTATTTAATTTTGGAAACACATAGATATAGTACTAATGTTTTCTGTAATAAATAGAAAACTAATTTAAATAATAAATGCTGATTTAGACTGATAAAATGAAAACCACTCATCAAGAATTGTAAAAGGTTAGGATATCACAAAAATCTTCAACTGATGTAAATACAGTGAAGTGGTATTTAGTTTTTAATCTTTAAATAAAAAAAATTCACTTTATTTTATTAGTTCTAATTTCTTAGTTATTAAAATATTCGAAATATTAACAAATTGAATTTTATAAATATGATTGTCGCATTTTTTTGATGAAAAATAATGTTTTAATCCATTAAAAATCAAAGGATCATATGTATGGAATCGAAAAAATATATTCTTAATGAAAACAATTCATTACCATAGCTATACACAATACATGCTACATAACATAACTATACTCAATATATATGCTACATTTCAATATGCTTACTCAGCGATTTAATTACTTAGAATTCAAATTCTGTGTTAATTTTTTTTAATTAAGGTGGAGGTGTTTATTACTCAGAAGTATATTATTATAAATGTAATATATTTTCTAAAAGTCGAAAAAAATAGGATTTATAAGATAATTAATACTGTGTGAAGGAAACACTTTGGAAATTCTTTATTTTTTAATTAATGCAAGTATTTTTTAATTAAATTTATTATACTTCAATTAATACAAGGGAGATAGTGAATATTAAAATTAAGATTAATAAGACAGTTTAACCATGTAATACCATTGTAATAGAAAATATTTGAAAAATGTTCGAAAATAGTTCAACTACTCATAATTTTAATTATTTGTTCTTCGCCTATTTGCGCTGAAATTTATTGATTTACTAATTACAAATTATGAGTTATTCAAATTTACTCACATTTATTCAACATGGTAATAAAATAAACATTAGTTTAAGAAGCCCAAGAAAAAACATATTAAAAAGTATTATTAGTTTTTAATTGCTAATAACATTCAAATAACTTCTAAATATTACAGTGTAAAAGATTATGTTTTTAGAGTATTATAATATTATTATTTTTAACATATTACGTTACATATCTATTCAAAATTTAAAATTTATACGAAATTTTTGAATGAAAATAATACATTTTACACATTTATATAAAATAAATTATTTAAGTATTCTAAAAAGTTAGCAATTAGTTTAATACTTATACTTTTAATATGTTTTAAATATTAAGAATGCACTTCACACGAATAATTTTCAAAATTCAATTTTAGGGATTGTGTTAAATCAAATGATTTTTCTTCTTACATTCTATAATATATAAAATATAATTTGTGGATTTAATTTAAGGCATTAACTATCTAGAAATTTTGAAAGATTAGCGGAATGATTTGTTTCTGACAGTGATTGATTTTACTAATACAAGTGCTCTGTTATCGATAAAATTGCTGTATACAATATCTGGCGATAAATAAGCTTCTATTGAATAAAATATATCACACGGAATGTATCCCAGCTCAAAATTAAATTATCTTGATCAAACTTATTCAGCCCGCTTAAAGGGATAATGATTTCTATTCTCAATCTATTCTTCGTTTTGCATAAGATCTTGTCAACTTTGAATGATGCATTAAGATTTGCATATATTATAAGCAGAAATATAAAGATAGGTAATTTAACAAGAGAAAGATATTTTGCTTCTTTTCTGCTGAAATTTATTCGTCATTATTCTTTGTAAATGATAAAAGCCGGTAGAAAACTGGGAATGAAGATAAAATGAAAAATATACACAAATTATGAAAATATTTTAAAAAAAAATCTTTAACCTCTGATATCTGCAAAAGTTTGCAAATAAGAATTCTCATAACTTTATATACATTTCTAATCTTTAAATATTTTAAGATGATGATTTTTAAAAGAGAAAATCATGTGTTGATTTGAAGAAAATACTTTTCATAAAAATAATTAAAACATTTATCAATGATATTTTAACAAGAATAGATAAAGTATTAAAAAAACATAAATTTTAGAAAGAAATCATAGTTAAAAATAAGATAAATTTGCATTTAAGAATTGATTAAGATAATTTTAAATTCATACAGTTAAAATAATATTTGATTTTATATTCATTATATTAAATATATAATATCCTACTTTTCTAAACTTTTATGTATTGATTGCTTCAGAATTTTGAATATTATATTATAAAAAAATGCTTAGTAATAAATACATTGTAAAATTTTTATAACAGAATTTCAATCAGTAAATCTTCTGTAACATTATTGTTTAGTAATCAAATTTTTCAACATAATTTTAAAACAAAATTAAATCAGTTCATAAATTTCATTTTTACTTATATCCGTTTTATAATTTTTTTTTACTCTAGAATGATTTTAAGCAAATTAATTTATTTCCTAAGTTAGTGTACACTAAAAAACCAATTTCATGAAAACTATGCACAAATACTGGCACAAATTAAGTAAGTAAATAAATATTTGTATGATTAATACGAAATATCTTAATTGTATTCATTATAGTAAACATTTAAACGCCTTTTAGGTTTTATAAAAAAATAAGAGATAATTAAACTCATTTTCTTCACAGTTTCATATATTTATAAATTATTTCTTTTTAGTAAATAATTTCCTTGCTCAAGGGTTATAATTTTAGTTTAAAGAGACCCTTGAATAAAGTTTCAAAGATGCATTTACTAGAGCTAATAAATTACCCCAATTCTTTAACCTCAGAAGACGATCTTGAGATTTTTTACGGAATATAATCTTAGAGAAATGTAAACTAAATACGTACCTAAGTGATTTTTTTTTTTTGTTTTAGAGGAGCATGAAATACTTTTCAAATCAATCACGTGGTAATGCATATCCTAGAAAAACTGATAATTACAGTCTTTCAAGTTCAAATAATAACACTCATAAGTAAACAGTTCTTCCAGCTTTATAATAGTTAAAGCGAATAATGTGCTCCAATTATTTGAATAGAAAGAGAACATTTTTACAGTTCTGCAGTTATGCAAATTTAAAATCTCAAATAGTTTATCCGATACCACAACACTCTTGATAATTTTTATCTCAGCAATTATATATGTGTGCAAGCAAAGGTGTTTATAATTTTAAATAGAATTGAAGAAATAAAAAGATAAAAAAAAATGCTGAATGAATAAGCACTCTTTTAAAGTGGATGAATAATGAATCTTTCTAAAGTGATTATGCAAAATATATATTCAACAACCGAGTTCCGATATGTTCCAAGATTCTCTACAAAAAATATTTAAATTAGAATAGTACCTGCATTATTCAGTTTTTATAAATCTCCAACGAGTTAAAATCTTTAGTAATATCACATTTCATTATGTTAATAGCACAGTTAAGATGAATATCAATTATGTAAAACAAATATATGTACTTTTGATTTAAAACAAATAGAAAATTTTAAATTTGAAAAAGAAATAGTTTTCTCTGAAATTTCGCTGATGTTATTTTTTGGTTAAAGATATTTATTTACAAGTTAATTTATTATTGAATATATAATAAAAATATAAATTAAATATTTCTTTATAATACATCACTGAATATTAATTCAAATTGATTTCGTATAGAAAATTTCCGTAGAAGAGTTTTTAAATTAAGAAATTTTTAATGCGAATTCTAAAATGTATCTAATATAAAATTTAACTTGCGAAAAACTCCAATACATTCATTCAACGCGGCATGGTAAAAATGTAAAAGTTAAAATAATCTTCAAAATTTTTTTGCAAATGTATTTCATAATTACTGAAGGAAAATTTTTAAAGTGAACCAAATTATTTAACATCAAAATAGAACAATGAGTTTTCTTTTCTATTTCAAGTTACGCTAACAATTACTATAAAAATCCAATTTTTCATTTTTGAACTCAATATTCCTCTTTTAGTAATGTGGTTTGTTCTTCAGAAATTTGTTAAAAATGTATCTATCTTACTGTAATATGAAACATTTAAGTAATCGATTATTATGGGAATTTATTTTCAATTTAAATTTTCCATCAATAAATTCAATTGGCTTTATAAATTGAGATTAAAAATTAAATAAATAAAAATATTCTTCCAGCATATATTTATTATTTTCAGATAATAAGGAGGTACTGTTTCTTTTTCTTTTTGTATTCTAATAATTATCATT